>VYZW01035377.1:0-18854 GCA_013401315.1 Balaeniceps rex | reverse complement strand
CCTCAATGTTCTTCTTGTAGTGAGGGGCCCAAAACTGAATTATGACCACTGCCAAAGTTGCTGTGGTATTAATAAGCAAACCTTTCTTGGCTTCTTTCTTTCATTCTCTCTGTCTCTCTTTCTTTTTTGTTCTCTTTTTCTTTCCTTCTCTCAGAAGGTAACATAGCAAAAACCAAACCAGACGATGTTGCTGTTGCCGTTCTGATTGTTGTAGCTGGAGAAATTTGTGGTAAGCTCTGGCCTGAGCTGTATTTTGGACCAGGAGGTGACCAGATCCTGGAGCTATCTTGATCAAGGTTTGTTACCTGAGTCATTCAAAGGGTCAAGGCTTTGAAGGGTCCTGGATTAATATAGTGCTATCTGGGGATGTCTATATCTGTGTCTGTTTCTTATGTTTTTACAGCTCCTTATCATTACGGTCATGTCAAATATACTGATGGAGCTGAAGGTATCTTCAGTAGCATGAGGTAGCGGTGCAACTTCCAATCCTTCATGTGAGAAGGAAAGCAGGACAGGTGAGACACTTCAGGTCATCTCAAAGGACGTGAGATGCCTATGTCTGGGCAATTCAGTTCAGCCTTGGACGTCCTAAATGCCAAGCTAGAAGATATCACTGCTCTAATCACACTCAGAGAAGACTCTTGATGATCTTTCGTGATCTTTGACAATCAGGAGTGATTCAACCCCAAGGCAAATACTGCAAACAGCTGTCAGCTATGCCTGGCTGCCAGCCCATGGCTCCCTGCGTTTTCTTGCGAAGCGCCTTCTTCCCAGCTGTGATTTCCCCACCATACCACACGAGCGTGCAGAAGACAACGTTTACTCACCTACGCAGTGAAGGGCTGTTCCCACCTCACGAGAGGAGGCAAGCCAATGCCACACAGAACAGGGGGGACTCATGCAAAATGGCAGCAGTAGAAACTGAATCCCTGTCCCCTTGGAGCCCAGCCCGGTCCCCACAGCAATATCTCAAACATCTTTTTTGCCACCAGGTGGAGCTGGGAGAGAGCTCCTTGGAATGGGCCAGCTGACAACACCCTGGGACAATTGCGCAATCCCTGTGGCTAACCGAAAAGAGGAATTTTTGTTTGGTTGTTTCCCCCTCCCCCTCCCAGCCCAGGAAATGAATGTCTTTCTTACTGAGAAATTTCCTCCTGAAAATCAAAGAAGGGGGAATCGGGTGTGGTTTCGTTTTCAAAGAATGAACTCCTGCTGAGATGTAAATCTGGCCATTGCAACTAGACCTGGGCATGGCCAGGGATGGGAGGAACAGCCAATGCAATGCTGTCGTTGCTGTTTGTCCTGTGCACAATTACTAGGTCAGCTCCTCGCTCCTGCCTGTGGTCACCTTGTAGCATGGGACTGCCCACCCAGGCTTGCTGAGAACAAGGCTGGGTTCAAGTAGTCTCATGGACCTTCTACCCTCCTCCCTCGGTAGCTGCTTGGGTGATGGCTGCAAGTGTTGCTGACCGCTTCTGTTATTTCAGCCCTGAGCTGAAGTGCGTGGAAATGCTCCGCTGACGCGCTTCTCCCATCTATAAGAGGCTCTTAACCACGGTAGACACTGAGACAGCTTCTCCCACTTAACAGCTTATAGGAGCCACTTAAAGTACCCTGCCGTGCCTCTCCTTTCTCTAGGCTGTATGTTTTGCCCTCCATCCCCAACACAGTGCTAGTGTCCAGTCTGACGGTCACATACAGGCCCAATTTATGTGAATAAAAAGAGATGTGGCCGTTCTCTGTTGGCCTCGTTCGCTGTTATGAGCCGCTGCTTTGTGACTTTCACCTTGGTGTTGAGGAATCTTAATGAGACTTAATACTAATATGCATTATCAGCGCTGGAGATCTATTGCATGAGGTTTGCCAGGTCTCCACAGATGAAGTCAGCCCATATCTCTCTGCCCCACAACATGCTGGGGAGGTCGGATGGTGATGGGCTGTGAGCTGAAAGCCATTTGAACAGGTGAACGTGATGCTGTATCTGTGCTAATATCTATTGCCTCTGAACAGGGCTCCTCCCATGAGAGTCACATCTGCTGTAACCCGACTATTTGGGGCCCAGGAAGGACCTGATTCACCTGCAGCAGGTCAGAGCATGGGTCTGTTGCTTGTATGTGCTGTTAGGGGTTCATTGGATGGATGAGGGCAAGCAGATCAGCAGGTTGGGCTACCATTTGGAGCCAGGATTGTGGTGCTGTGGTCAAGGCCATTCATGGTCAGGAGCTGAAGAAACCGAGGGTGAAACCAAACTAAGGTTCAGGGCAGGAGGATGTCTCTCATGTTAAACTAAACCCCAGGAAATGTGGGAAGGAGATAATAAAGGGGAAGGCAAAGAAAAAGTGTGGTGCTGGGACAAACTAAAGGTCAGAAAATACATTACACAAGGTCAGGACCAGGAAACAGAGCAAGCATGGGTACGGCAAGGTGAGGTATTGGAGATCATTCAAAGAACCACTCTTCTTTTATCCATGTTCTACCCAGGCAAACCTCCATTCCTGCCTGGGTAAAGCAGTGGCAGCTTCATCAGCTGATGGAGAAGTGATGCACAGATGGTCGTATGGGTCTGGTCTGCACCCGTCCTGGATAATTTGGTGCCCTGTTCTCAGACAAGGGAGACCTCACCCTGACCCAATGCCATTTGTCTGGCACATGGGGTCCAACAGCCCACCTGCTACTCACCTGCTGCTCTTGTTTTTACTCTGGGTTCAATATAAAATAACAGCGTCTGTGATTTCTTGCCTGGACTGGTTCCTGTGTGATCTTTGCTCCAGGAGCAGGCAGAGCCTCTGCTCTTGTAACATATGGAATGAGACAAGTCATTTGATGGCTTGTTTTTATTTTTTTAAACTGGACTGACCCTGAGATCTCTTGACTTCACCTCATACTAGACAGTTCCCCTCCCTGTTTTTTATTATTATTATTATTTTTATTCCAGCAGGATTTGCTTTCCTTTTGTTATATTTTTTTAGTGCTGTTGAACTTTAGTACTCGGTTCACAGGCTCTCATTTGCTTCCTTCCAGCTTACAGATGCTCTTAGTGCAAAGAGATGGAAAAGGAGACCTCTGAGGTGGAGCTGGGCTCTAGGAAATGGCTGTTGGGGCTTCCCTGGGCTTTGTCTCTGGGCTGCAGACCACCAGTTTTCCTGTTTCACCCATTATGGCCATATCTTGTAGCCACAGCCAAAGGCGCAAATTTTGCAGTAATAAAAATGCTCAACTTTGATTTCAACTAAATCACATTTGGGGGACTCTCTGCTCTGATTGCGTATAAGGATGGCACTTCCTTCACCAAAAATAACCAGCACATTTCACGTGGGCTGGCAGACAGGCTCTGTTTCACATTTGCAATGCAGTGCAATGGCCTGACCCCCCATTTTTGGCGCTCACACACCAAGCAGGGCTGATGACCTTCACCTATACCCAGTGCTGGCAGTGCCTGGCGTGGTTGCTGCTGGAGCAGAAGCCGTGCTGCAGGCAGAGGCTGATCCCCCAGAGGAGCCTCTCTAGATGGGACCTTCTCACCCTGCAGCCTGGTCCCAGGCCCCTTCCCGTTAATACATCTCCTCCATCTGCCAATGCCCGACAAGTCCATGGTGCATGCATTGTAAGGAGGAGAAGTAAGAGGTCTCTTCTCATGACCATCTGCACCTCCCCATCACCGGTACAAATGACCCTCACTGGTGAGCTGATGCTGGGTGGAGGAGAGAAACATTTTCTCCCAGGGTGTTCACCCTCTCAGTTTTATTTACACCCAACCAGTGTGTTTCTAGCCTGTATTTTTGTGTTTCACCCAGCTGTGCCATTCCTTCCTCAGGCTGGTTTATTTCTTTTCCATATGCTCGGCATCCTTCACAGGGCCGCTGGAAAGGCTTTGCAAGCTAGCGTGGAGGTAGCATAGGTAATAAAATACATGTTACTGAATGCTGTGCAAACAAGTGAGGTCACTGTGTTTAGTAAATCTGTTTTTCCCCCAGCTGAGGATAAAACCTTGTTCTCTCAGAATGCTGGAAAGTCTAACGCCTTCCTTTTTTTTCCTCTCCTCCTCCTTCTTTATTCATTTTTAATTCCCTCTGTTGGTTGCCCTTGTGAGTATTCCACCTATTTATCCAATGCTTATTATTGTTGTTAGGTAACCAGCAAAGATCGACATCTTGGTGAGCAGTCTCCCAGCCCACAATACCTCCTTTTTCTCAGCCCCAGCAAAGAAGCTGAGGACCACTAATACCAGCTTTATTTTCGTTGGCACTTTCCAGAGCCGGAGCCACCCGGTCGTTCCTTGCAGAGTGCTTCTTAATCAATACTAAACGGCTGACAGTGCAAGCAGCTTCCCTCCGCAAACAATTCTTAATCAATGTTGGGGGGCTTTGGTGGCAAGGAGTATGCAATAAGCCTTTAAGATGGGAGTGAATGGCAGGTTGCATGAGTTGGGTTTTGGCAGAGGGATATGTGTTTATGTCAGGTATATGCTCACACGATCTCGAGAGCAGAGGGATGAACGCTGCCCCGTGTTGGTACCCAGGACCTGATGTCACTTCTGTTTTTTTGGGGACTTTTTTGGGTGTGTTGGTTGGTTGGTTAGGTTTGGTTTGTTTTTTTTTTTCCCTTCTTCAATATTTGACGATTCACATCAAGCCGAGACTTAATTTTAAGTTCTGGAGTAGCTCAACTTGTGTATTGACACTTTCTTTAATTTAAGGAACATTTAGGTTCTTAACTGGATAAACGTGGTTAGAAAACAAAGGGTACAAGAACTAAAATTCTGAGAAAACAAAAATTGTCTCTCCCTAAGGACTGTTTGAATTTAGCCTTAGATCCTGAACTGCTTCTGAATGCACTGATTACAATATTTAAATTCCTTTGATTTAAAAGGAGTTCTTCAATCACGCTATAGTCATTTTATGTGAAATGCATCTTCTGGGAAAGGGATAGTTGGGCAGTTTAAATTCTTGGAGAGCAGAAACAAAAAGCACTCTTTCTGACCTTGATATTGCAAAGACCTGTCTGAGAGCCAACAGGGAATTTTCTGAAGGAATGTTTTCCTGTTGGAAAAAGCCAATTTGATAAAACTGAAATGGTTTGCAAATGTTAATTCTGATGAACTTTCATTAAAAAAATGTTTTGGTTTTCCATTTCAGAATGAGTTTTCACTTCCATTTTTTATTTTAGGTGCTGTAGCGTATTGGTTGTATAGAAGCAATGGACCTCGAACTTGGTCCAAAACTTTGTCTTTATTGAGAGGAACATTTTTATCAACTGCAAGTGTCCTTTTTTCTCAGAATTGTGTTTAGTAGGAAATTTTGAAAATATTTTGCTTTCCTTTGAATCCAGACTGGAAAGAGATTTGAAAGCACGGGATTTACCACAGAATGGAAAATTTGATTCGTCTCCAGCTATGGTGCTTGCAAGTAACAGGCGCTTTATGGTGCTTTTTCAAAAGGATACGGGAACAGATTGTGGAATAGACTTTCCAGGAACGTGGTAGAACCCCCTGTTGCTTGAGGAATGCTAAAGCTGATTTGACAAAGCCCTGGAGAATATGTTCTTGAGGGCAATTTGGTATTGGCAGGCAAGTGGACGGGTTGACTTAAGACATTCTTTATGCTTCCATGAAGGGAGGACAAAATGTTTATTTTGGTTTCAGGGTTTAATAGGTTTGGAGATATTTCAAGCTACTGGAGGCTTCAAAATTAAAGTATTCAGCCCAGAGACTTCTCCATATTTTTTTTTTTTTTTTTCAGGAGGACCAAGAGCAATCTGGCCAGTAACAAAACTACAGTTATCTGCACAAAACCTTTCTCATGTTACACTTTGGGCCAGAAAGCACTTTTCCACCTGAAGAATGAGCTTTTACAGGGGAATGTTTTCTCTCCTCCACAACCGTACTATTGAATCTCCTTCAACCTTCAGTCAAATTGACATGGGAAAAGTTTAATCAGGGAGAAATAAAATTCCTCAAATGAATATTAATTCATTGGTTGTTTTCTACAGTAGGGATAGTGTCTCATGGCTTCCTCTTCTTCGTTTCCGTTGGCTGTTGACATTTCCCTGGGGCTTTGCAAGCAGCCGTGTTTTCTTCAGAATGTGAAGACTTTCTTGCCTTTCAGTTTTCCAACTGCATGTCAGGAAGCCAAAGTCCTTGGAAATGTCGACTCAAAGGGGAAACAGGTGATGTGAACTCGACATGAGTAAGGCTGGAGGGTGGCTGCAGAAGTATGGCATTCCAAGAGCTTTATATATAAATGCCAATCTGCTGGAGCATGAAATGACCCTGCTGGTCTATTTTTTTTTNTGACCCCTTCTGTTTTTTTTTTTTTTTTTTCCTTCCCCCCCCCCCCCCCTCTTTTTTTTTTTTTTTTCCCCTTCCTTTCCTGCCTCTTTTAATTGTGAGTGTCCTTTTCACTGTCCAGTGGGTTGTGTGTTTTGGATGAGGAGGCACCTCCTGCTCTCTCATGTGATGGGATTCAAGGACGGGTCCACCAAGAGCATTAGGAGAGCAGATAAAACCTCGGGAAATCTCTGAATCCAAGTGTGAGTCATCAGAAGAGTTGATTTGAAAGGACAGCTGTACTAACATTGACTAAGATGCCTATTAAAAATATTGGCAGTCAAAGAAGGATCACTCAGTATTTGATCATCCATTTTGGAAATTAGCAAAACAATCCACAGAGATTCTGAATAATATTTTCATGTCAAGATAAGGACTTTTCGTTTGTGGGTGTGTTTTGCATTTTATGATTTCCTCCCAGTTTTACTCAGGAAATCATAGAAACACAAAACACTCCTCCTTTGGTGGGACTGATATTTGAAACAAAACCAGAAGCTTAGAGTATGTTTTGTAAGCCTAATTATGATTTTTTGCCCATGATCCATTATTCTTTTTATTAGCCTGTGAAAAAATGCCTGAGAGTTCTGGGAAATGAACAGTTAACTCCATGTCCTCTGGCACTCAGTTTTGTGGGTGGTTTAGTGCTTGGGTAATGCACTGGGCTTTTTGGGCCGTTGTAGCTTTTCTGGGAAAATCCTCAGCGAAGAAGGTCTCTTTCCCATAGTATCTAATGGCCACTGCAAGATATGCTTCATCTCTAAAAAGCCCCGTGTTCGGGTGTGGTTTTGGGACCACCTCGCAAGGTTTATGCCTGTACATGGTGGCCCTACGCCTGCGTGTATTTTACCCATCACTAATGGCTTACTAAGTCCAGTAAAGAGTCCGTTCATTCAGAGCATTTTTGCAGCTAAGGTGAGGGGCAGTGTTGAACCTCAAACTGTTGAAAACAGAAGGAACTGGCTGTTTTTCTATGTTCATTGAAGGGTGGGACAACCCTGGTCCCTCCCATGCCCAAAGACATGTAGAAATGCAGAGCAGAGGGTTAGGATGACTTTGGTGTGGAAGGACCCCGCAGCCAGATGCCTGGGACCAGGGTGAGCTTCAGGCAAGGGATTTTCCTTGAGTTTCCTTCCAGGGAATCCCAGCCTTCAGCCTCTGTCAGTTGATCCTTCCTACTTCCCCCTTAATACATCACCCTTGCCAGAGTGAGATGCAGCGGCGTAGGGGCTTTGCTGGGTGTCTGCTCACTCCAGAGACGTGAGGGTGTCAGGACTGGATTCGATGTGGACACCTCTTGGGACCTATAGAGCATTTCTATATTGGCCTGCATTTCCCCACCTATCTGCTGGTTCAGGGCTTGTTGGATGTAAGGGTTGCCTTTGCTGTTTGTTTGAATACAAATGATCTTTTTGACGAGAACCAAATCTTTTTTAATGGGCAAATCATCTTTAACTGGGGGGATAAAAAGTATATTTCTGTTTTATTTGCCAGAGCAGAGAGGGGCAAAACGTCTTTTGCTTTTGTAAAGAACTCGCCCCAACATTTCTTTAACTGAACAAATTAAAAAGAGCGTGTGTGTTTTTCCTATGACTCTATAGCCCATTCTTTTCATTAAAACAAGCAAACAAAAGTTTAAGAAAGAAGGTATCTAGACTTGTCATTTTGTCACAGCTAGATTTGCTTGTGCTGTGTCAGTGATGCTACGGTAGCTCAGCTTTCTGATGTAAAAATACCCTTTATGGACGGAGCTCTGCTCAGAAACAGGACCACAGACACAACCTTTCTTCCAGCTCTGTGCCATCCAGACCTGGCCTGCATGTTTGTGTCAGCCTGTGTATAAATGAAAGCAGAGTGAATATAAATAATATGAGCAGGAAAGCATTTTTCTTTCAAGTACTGTAGATGCGCTACTTTTTTTGCGAGATTTCATGTATTATTTTGCTCTGCATCGAGGCAAAGCTGAGCGCTCTGAGTGCTTGTCACTAAATAAGAGACACATGCAGGTCCATGGCAGAACATCCAAAGACCTGGTACATTTAAGAGTGACCAAAGATAGACTGTAATGTGAATTTAGACCTCCCATGTCCAAGACGAGGTGCAGCCCCACACATGACAGCTGCTGGAGGGAGGGTGACAGTCTGATGGTGCTCATGCCATGACAGCTAAGCCTTTGCTTTTTGCTTCATCTTCCCAGGTTATCTTCCAAACAGGTCCTCACTGATTGTATGCGATTGCTGTAACTTAATGGTCCTGGTGTTGTCCTCCATGTTTCAGAGTAGAGGAACAAGGGGCAGGAGAGATCTGCATCCTTTCATTGCCTTTGCCTGTGCTAATTCTTAAGGGAAGTCACTCTCTCATGAGACGCTTTACGTTGCTCTGGTTCAAGCCAGGCTTTCAAAGCCTCTCTCCATCCATCTGTGCCTTGCAAAAAGTGGGGGATCTTTCTGCCTTGCCAACCTTTGAGGAAAATAGGAAGAGCTGAACGACTGGTGCAGGAAACCATCAAAAGAGAAACAGAATTTCATTCTTGCCCAAGGAACATGCTCTCACCAGAAGTCATCCTCCCCCTTGCCACCATGGTAACCAGATGTCATTCAGATCTGTGCTACTCTCCGATGAAAATCCATTTTCCCATAGTGCTCATGTTGACAGTCTGCCAGCAAAGGTTATTAGATACCATCCATAAAGCCTGTGGCACATTGACCTGTTCTGAGGGAATCAAGTGAAAGCCTATCCCCTCCCCAGCCAGAGGCCACCCAGCGAGCAGCAGGCTGGTGGGTTGACTAAACTCAGATTATTCTGTCCAGAAAACTACACTTTTAATGGATTAAACATCTCGGTGTTTTATGGTTGCCTTCTTAAGAAAGAGAATCATTACAAGAAGAAAATGTTGAACTGGTGTATATTTTCATCTTTTGATTCAGAGTAATTTTTCTTTCCTCCCTCCTCCCTGCCTTCCTCCTCTTCTGCTTTTTCGCATATAGAGAAGTAAATTTTGTGTCTGTGATATTTCTTTGGCTGAACATGATTCAGCACCGCTGGCACTCTAAATCAAGGTAATCAAAATAATCATGTTCCTTTAATCCATCCACTGGTCCCAACCCTGTGTACTACATATATATTTTTTCCCTAAGGTTTGGCTCTGACATCACTGAAATACTTCAGCAAAATATCAGGACTAATGTCAGGAATAAACCAACATTGTTAGTTCCTCCTTTCATCCAAAGCCAAACACCTGCAGCTCTCCACAGGCCTCAAAGAAGACCTCGCTGCCTAGAAATGCCCAAACAGGACTCCTTCTCCAATGCTGTGCTGCTGCAAGATTCATTAAGGGGAAAAGCTTAAGTCACCGATTCCAGGAGAACTGCAAAGAGGAAAAAATAAAACCCACAACAAAAAACAGAGAGGAGGGCCAGATCCTCAGCTGATGTCAATTAGGAGAGCTCTGTCTATGTCAAAAGCTATCCTGATTTACTCCAGCTGAAGATTTGGCCTGGGATCTTCAATCTGAGGCTCCCAGTGGCTATGCAAGGATGTGACATCAGCGCTGCTTTTTCTCATGAAGACCTAAAAATGGGCTCTTGCGTTCATTTTCCCTATGTCCACTGAGCTCTGCTTATCTGCACCAAGGTCTGCTCAGCAGAAAGCAATGCACTTGCTCACCCTCTGCCAGCCCACCCAGGCTGCTGTATGTTGCCTCCATGGGTGGGGATGGTGACGGTGCAATGGATTTGCCTCTTGAGAGGCTGGGAGGCTGATAAGGAGTATGGGAACTCCACCAGGAGGGTGGGTAATATCAGATATCTGAGACTTTGGTGAGGCCAAAGCAAAATTTGCTTGTGCTCTAAATCTGCTATTTGCTGTCTGAGTAGCTTTCTCCTACTGCTTCCATGGCTCTGCACCAGCCAAACCTACTGGAAAGCAGAAATTTTCAGCTCAGGTACAATATTTAATACCATACTCATGCACTATGTTTTTTAAAGGACTAAGGTGGTATCTCCACATGGTGCCAGACTGGATTATATGAGGAGGCTAGCTGGAACTTAGTGCAAGACTCTGCACCACACTTCACTGCTCAGTCTAAAAGTTCCCTAGCTTTGGAGCTTCTTACGTATTAAAAAACCCCTGCTGACCTCCATATGACCACTACAGGTGGTTACCGCTGCTAAGAATGGAGGTTTTGGTGCCTAAATCTTGATATACAGGAAATTATATAATTAGATGCATCTAAAATACATGCAGCTTTTGAAAATTTTATGCCTGCTCTCCCTGCGTATGTGCACCTTGAGAATATGAGGTCTGGGAATCAGGATGAACAGTTAAATTTTACACCCAGTCTCTGTACGCTGATATCAGGGAGACTGCATCAATTCCTCCTTTGAAATGTCGGCTTTGGGAGATCACTGGAAGTTCCTGGGAAGTAACCAGCTTGAAGTTTCAAGGAATCTCACTGAGAGGCTATAACTAACAGAAAAAACCAAAGGCCAAAACTGGCTTTCCAGCTAACCATTTATTTTCCCAGAGAAGTCCCTTATTAATTTTTATGGTGCATAAATGCCAGAAAACCAGACACCATTAATTAGTGACTGGTTTTGGTCTTCATACTCAACTCAGTTCAATCCAAGCCAAACTGGGATTTTTTTTTTTTTTTTTAAGGTTTAGAGAAAAGTACATATGTGGATAGATTGATTTTGTTGTTTCTTTAATTTTCCTGAGCAAGTCTGGTCCCAATTTAAATTAGTGCAATTTTTTTATTCCAATCACTGAGACCCTCTCTCATGAGATTCTACTCTTCACATCTACCCCATGTATTCTGTTGGTAGCTGACACTGCCATGATGCTTTATGGATAGATATAGGATCTTGAAGACTAAAGTCCATTTGTTTTAGTTCTTGACCCAATATCATAGAATCATAGAATGCTTTGGGTTGGAAGGGACCTTCAGAGCCCATCCAGCCCAACCCCCTGCAGTGAGCAGGGACATCTTTAACCAGATCAGGTTGCTCAGAGCCCCGCCCAACCTGACCTGGAATGTTTCCAGGGATGGGGCCTCCACCACCTCTCTGGGCAACCTGTGCCAGTGCTTCACCACCCTCAGTGTAAAACATTTCTTCCTTCTATCCAGCCTAAATCTGCCCTCCTTTAGTTTAAACCCATCACCCCTTGTCCTGTCACCACAGGCCTTGCTAAAAAGCCTGTCCCCATCTTTCCTCTAGGCCCCCTTGAAGCACTGCAAGGCCGCACTAAGGTCTCCCCGCAGCCTTCTCTTCTCCAGGCTGAACAGCCCCAACTCTCTCAGCCTGGCCTCGTAGCAGAGGGGCTCCAGCCCTCGGAGCATTTTTGTGGCCTCCTCTGGACCCGCTCCAACAGCTCCATGTCCTTCTTGTGCTGAAGTCAGTATCTGTTGACCCAACAGATGCTCTTCCACTGACTTCACTGGGCATCTTCAGGGTGGCAGGCAAGAACCCTTTTGAGAATTGCCTTGCTGAGATGATAGACACAAGGCTGGACATGCAGTCCCTCTCAGCCAGCTCTTCTATTCCAAAAATAGGAGAAGAAAGGCAGGAGACAACAGATCCACAGCAGATCCCTGCCCCATGTCTGCACTGAAGGCTCCAGCAGCAGTAAGCATTTTGGCTGCCAGAGTGGCATCAACAACGTGTTCCTCCTCTGATATAGGGGTCCTTGGACTTGATTTTCATCCCTCATGCCTCACAGGGGCTGTTAGACAGGGGACGGATTTGGATGGGCCCCTCTCTTGTGAGCCAGGTTTATCACGGGAGACAGAGGTTTTCTTGACCTTGGTCACCTGGTGTTTGAAGAACACATGTCTGACAGACATGGTAACTGTTAAGGACTAATCTGCAGTTTATCTCTTTGCTGTCGGTTGCTGACAGGTTTCTTCCTCATGTGGAGTTTGTTTTAAGGCTTTAAGGTCCATCTTTTAAAAAAAGCAGATAAATGCACCAAGAATCTGATCTATGAAATTCTTGAACAGGACTTGAGCGTAATGAGTTATTGGCCACTGGAACTGGTAAAGGATGATATTTCGCTGAGTACCGCATCTGCCAGTAAATCACAGAGAAGTCTAACTTTTAATCTCTGTGTATGTTGAAAGCATGCCTTAGGTATTGTGTTAACCCTTTTGTTGTCAGGCTGTATTGCAGCACTGTCTGTAGAACTGAACCGTAGCTAGTTGGAGAGCACAGCAGCAGTAGAAAACTAGGGCTTCCAGAGGTGTACAAGAGGTGTAGAAAGGGCATTCAGTGAGATCTTGGTGCCTAACTCTCTTAAGTCCCAAGAAAAAAAGTAAAGCCTAAATATCTAATCCCAATTTTGTTGGAAAGGCTTGGAGATTGGACCTACTGGCAGCATCACACAGTGGGGGTATGGCTGTACAATACACCCTCAACCCAACCCAACAATACCCTTCTGTCTCCACAAGTCTTGGGTTGGTGTCTGGGTCTTATTGCAGGCCCAGCATTTCTGTTCCAATTCCCACAAAGTCAGGAAAAGAAATCCACCTTACAAGGTGTTTTTCTGTATCCTTTACTGTCAGGTTTAGTGATAGTTTAGATTGGTTACACCTGATGCTGGTTTTAGGTGTAAAATTCATTAAAATCTCTCCCTTCGTCTGGAACAGGTTTGTTTCATTTATGGAGAGGGTATTGATGGTATGTGACTGGTTCCAGCTGAGAGAAGAGCCCATTACGCTAGTCACTGTGCATATGGTGGCTAATGACAGACAATAACCAATTTACCAATTTACCTCCCAAATAATGAATTCCACCTTTTTTTTGATGACATGAATGACCTCCTTGGTGATCCTCTCTACCTCTATTAGCCAGAGTAGCACGTATGGTTAGCTTGAAGAGATGGGTAAGGCTAGTTTCAAAGACTTCTTCACCCACAAAAGGAGGAGGTGGGAAAGAGGTAGAGTGGCACTCTACTTCTGCTTCACTGTGCTGTGGTTTCTTTCATCTCCAGTTCTCAGTGTCCCACCTCATTCTCACTCCCAGATGTTGGGCAGTAAAGCCATGTTGATCAGTCTGTGCAGGTAGGTTTTGTTTTTTTCACTGCTTCTTGCTTAATTAAAGAGTTATTAAATAGAGAAGCCAATTCGAGAAGTCAATGTAAATCAGAGCACAGAAACGCAGTGGACTGAAAGCATTTTACCTACAGGCACTGCCAACTCTTTTGAATAGGAAGACAAAGCGAAAATTGGAGATCTGTGTGTTTAGACCGCAGAGCTGGGAAAATGGAGTTGACTGAATGCATGTTGGTGAGAAATGGTGTGAAAATTACATGTCTTCCAGGCTCAAGCACAGCTGTAGAGCACCCAAGGGTATGCGCTGCTCTGGGTTTCTGCTATTCTTGGCTCTCTTAGTACCTCTTAAGTGGCAGATGACATCTTGAGAGTCTCCATACGTGACATGATCCGTGTGCTCTGTAAAAACTCCGTGCAGGATTAACGTGCTGTTTGCTTAGGAGAAAATCTTGAGGTCTTGGAGAGGCTGAAACTCAGTGTCGTTCAGGGGAATTCTGAAGTTGCCCGAGTGGAGCATGCAGGAATTTCAGAGCCTTGGGAATGGCTTGTGCATGTACAGCTTGACCTTATGTACATAGTACGCGTGATATTGTACGCAGCAGATGAGCAGATTGCACAAGGAATGCTGTACACACTTTTAGTGGGTTGGTTATTACAGGGGGATAAGAGGAGTAAATGGTCTCTCTGGGAACAGCCTGCCTTGCTTTTCTGTTCTACGCCGGTGATGAATAGTACATGTGTGGGCACGGAGATCTCTAAAGAGGCTGGTTTATAGCCCGGCGACTTTACCAGTAATACCGCACTATTTTTTTTTTTGATGTTTGCCTGAAATCTTTGTTGACATAACAGTTTAACTGAAGGCAGACTGGCTTGTGGCTTAGGAGATCTAGGTGCAAGTCCCGACTGGGTTTCTGGACAAGCCACTTTAACCTCCCCATGCCTTGGCTTTCCTCTCAGAAGTGAAATGTTTTGGTTTTAAACAAAACTCCCCCCCCCACCCCCGCCAAATGTTTTTTCCCCTCTAGATTTTATACTTTAGATGGAAAATTTCTAAAAGTTTTCTTTTTTTCCCCAGTTCCAGTTCCTGGTGGAAAACATTTTTTGTGGAAAACTCAACTTTTCCCATAAATTGTTCTGAACTCTACCAAAGGAAAGTGCAATATAAGATCTATTATTCTTGTGGTGTGTTTGGGGTCAGGATACATTCATTGGTCACGTAACCTTACCCAGCGTGCTCTCCTGGAACGGCAATGCTGATGGGAGAGAAACCCTCAAGGACATGGTTTGGGTTTTTTTTTTTTTTGGTCTATTTGTTTTTTAAACATTTCTAACCTCTTCTTAAATGCAGGCTTCTGCTCCTTTTTTCAACTGTTTCCAAAGGGAGGAATCCCAAATCTGTTCCTCAAGACTCTTTTTCTATGTGGAAGTGCCACACACAGCTCTTATTACCCTCCTTTACCTCTCCCCCTCCCCACTCTTCATCCTCTCCCCCAGATCCCTCCCAAACACTTGGGTTTGGCTCATTCCTGAAGCCAGTTTGGTTTCCCTTCAAGAAGCCTTTCCTCAGCTCTTGTTGCAAACCACACATTAGCAAGGCAATGAGCTTCTCCAACCCCCTTTAGTCCTTGCTAGCTGTTGTGAATCCAGGAAAAAAATAATAATCCGTCCTCAAGAATAACAAACATGCTTTCCCTGTCTGCAGACCTAGGTGAAAAAGTAGGATGTTCAGATCCTGAACCAGAAGTTCATCAGGTCAGCATCCCTGAAGTCCATCGCATGATGGTGATTTGCAAGGAACTGTGCAGCTGAGCGCCACAATGCTGAACTCTTTTACCTACCCTTTGGTGGATTCACTGTCTGGTTTGGAGCAGAACCCATGACCTGGTTGGGAACATTTAGTTTAAAAGGGAACCTGGAGTCTAATTGTCCTTTGGTTTTGGCTATGCTGTAAGCAAAGCCCTGGTGTGCGTCTTGCAGAAAGGGAGCAAACCCAAAGCTAGTCGGGGCTGATTTGCTTTGGTTTATTTTGTTTAATTCACGTGAACATAAACTGAGAGAAAAATGGTTTAAAAGTGGGGTGTCTGAGCAGAGAAGCAAGAATGTGATCAAGAAACGTGAATAGAGAATAATTTTACAGCAGCTGGCAGTGACTGTTCAGGACGTGTTTGTACCCAGCTCTCAGATCTCAAGCCAGGACCTCTGTTTTCTCACTTGCCGTCAGACTTGATGGGACTCTAAGCAAGATGCGAGGAGGTTTCTTGAGACTACAGTAATGAAATCTAATATTAGTTAGATGGCTGGGTTTATAGATGGGTATGTATCAGTGCATTCATCTGCAGAGAGGCAGACGGCAAGGCATGCAAAATGTGTGGGATCTGACTTTGGCTTTGAAGAGAATTCTGTAATTTAAAAAACACTGTAAACTTTACCAAGAAGCTAATCCCCTTCCTTACCCTCTCTCCTCCAGATTGCTCGAATAACATGAATCATTCCACCTTGTACATGTCAGAGAAGGAAATTTTCATCTTAAAGCATTAATTTTCTTTTTTTTTTTTTTTTCTGGAACAAAATGTTATCAAAATCAACTTATTCCCATGTCATATTTCCATCTCTTTTCCTGAAAAAAATGTTCCAGCGTAAAATCTCCCAGAGACTCAACAGCCATCTAGATCCTTACAAATTTTTGGCACTGTTCCTTGCTTTGTCACTGTTGCGGGTTAAAAATCACTGATTAAAAACAACTGAACGATTGTCAGACAGTGTTGTAGTGCCCCACTCTGCACTACACTGTTTGTGGAAGAGACTGTGCTGAAGACATCACTGACTCAAGCTCAGGTTCCTTTTTGGTACACGCCAAAACCTTGAGATGTTCTTCAGGTCACAGCTATCAATGTTGACTTTCAAATGCAGGTATTTTCAAGTACTGACCCTCCTTTCTTGTCTTTTTTTCCTTTTGTGGCTGATGTTTTATTGTTTACTCAGGGTTGCGTGTTTCTCCTTCCTCTGCCAAAATCCCTCTTCTTCCCTCTTCACTGCGTGCACACATAGCAATACCCTGAAGTAAGACTTATATTGTCTAACGATGTTATGGCTCAGACGCGTAAGGTCTCATGAAATCATACCCTAACATCTATACAACGTACAAAGAGTGAAATATTTCAGCAGGGAGATTATAGGGACAGAGCTGGCTTGTCCTAGACACTGTCACCCTTTAAGATGGACTGGTGGGTTGAGCCTGCTGGCAAGGTAACATGGAGAGAGGGAGAGTTTTACCTGTCTTACAGCATTATCAGTCATCCCACGCTTAGAATCACAGAATCATTTGGTTGGAAAAGACCTTTAAGATCATCGAGTCCAACCGTACCTGTCCACTACTAAACCATGGCCCTAAGCGCCTCGTCTGCCCGGCTTTTAAATACCTCCAGGGATGGGGACTCCACCACTTCCCTGGGCAGCCTGTTCCAATACTTGACAACCCTTTCCGTGAAGAAGTTTTTCCTAATATCCAGTCTAAACCTCCCCTGGCGCAACTTGAGGCCGTAGGGGAGAGGCTGTTTGTCCAGAGGGGAGGGCTGCTGAGAGCCATGGTGAAGCCCCATTGCTCCCTCCATGCTGTGGGACTTTCCCATCCCACCACACAACCGTATTGCTGTCCACCACGTTTCCAGGTCCTCCTTGGCTCTGGTGGGGGCAGCTATTGCCCTGACCCCACCACCTGGGTGATAAATGCTTGATAACAGTCATGAGCAGATAACTTTTAGAAGGGGGGGTGTGGTGTGAAGCCAAAGAGAGGAGTTGAAATTATAGTGTCAATAAATCACTCCAGAGCCCCTCTGCTCTTTGGAAATGTCTGTACATCCCCAGAAAAATCCACCCAAAGCTATTTTGCTTCCAGTTTTGTCCCATCTCTTTACCTCCCTTGCAATGACTTCTGTTTCCTTTGGAGTGAATGCACTTTGCACAATGAGTGATATTTTCTCTCCTACCCATCCTTTCCTCATTTTTCAGCTTGCCCTGGAATGCGGGATTAGACGTTGTAATGCAGCATTAGGAGCCATAAAGGTTAATATCCTGCCTTCCAAAGTCACTTTTAGGCTCACAGGCTTTGCTAATGAAAGAACCCTGTACCCCTCCCCTCCTCCCCCCAGAAAAAGGATTTAGGAAACAGGTCAGGGTCTTGTCTTGTCAAGGGTGAGAAAGGGGGAGGGAAATAATAATGATAAATAAATTAAATAAAGACCAAGCCCTGTCCTGCCATACATAGGAGTCAGGAGCCTTTTTGCATTTGAGACACCCAGCAATTACTAGCTAATCCATTTGGCAAATGCAAGATGGTGCATAGATCAATTCTTCCCAGCCCAGTTTTTTTGTGTGGGGAATGTTTGCTGACTGAATTAAGGGACAAGCAAAGAAAATACCCTCCTTGTTTCCCTTAAGGCAGCAGAGTAGCTGGACAAAGCCGCTGGCTCTTTGGGCTGTAGCCTTGGGAGATGGAGGCTGCTGAGCCTCTGGATGTCTGGGAAGGCTGGAGGAGCAACGGTGCTTTTGGGGAAAATTCCTGTCTGCACCTTGGCCCTGCATTGGCCCCCTCTGTGTCAGGGGAAACTAATCCTCTGCCATTGCACCCGTCATTGGCCACAGCTCAAGGCAGGCTTAAGCAGAAGGCAGGGTGGGAAGAAGGAGGTCATGTTGTAAAAGAGGAGGGTGGGAAAGCCCGTGATGCCACACTGTTGAAGCCACCTTGCATGGTAACTCAGGGACTTGATTCCGGAGGGCTCTGGGCTGGCAAGGATAGGTCTTGGCATGGGGAGGTGAGTCTAAGCTGGCGAGGTTCATTTTCTTGTTCCCTGGGGGTCCTGGGGAGGCTAAGGCTCTCCAGAGCACCTAGGAGGGATGTGTGGTCTCATGCTTCCCTGCTGCTGATGCAGCTTATTGCACTCAAGGGTGGGATGGATGATTCCTTAGCCCTGCTCCGCTCATTCATCCTCACCTCTGAAAAGGACCCCTCTCTTAGGACTGAGGTCTACAGTTGCACGTGCCCTTTGGAACGAAGCATGCTTCATACCCCTGTCTGAGCCACACGTTAAAATGAAGCAGGTTGAATTTGGAGTTAGCGTGCTGGTCTGAATCGTAGGAAATACAGGTCTGAGTTCAGCTTTTTCCTTAAAGTCCGTAGCTGTCAAATAGATGCTTGCAGTGTGTTTTTATGTCCTACCTGTAAAATCGAGAAATTATATATTTCTTTGTCTAAGGAGCTGGTCAGCTGAACCTTGCAGGTAGCCAAAGAGCTGCACAGACCAGAAGGTAGGAAGGAGAGCTGGCTATGGAATAAAAATTCTGCTTCATGAGAAATCTCAGAAATTGGTCACTAACTCTGGTTTTCTGTTCTGGTTTAACCCAGTAGGCAGCTAAACACCACACACCGTTGGCTCACTCTCCCCCTCCCCAGGGGCATGGGGGAGAGAATCAGAAAAAAAAAAA
>VYZW01035375.1:0-16660 GCA_013401315.1 Balaeniceps rex | reverse complement strand
TACCAGGCACAATGCAAGCACCTTTCAAAGCAGGAGCATCCTTATTACCTAGAGAATCTCTCAGCCTCTTGTATGACTCCTTCTGCTGGGTGACAGAAGCAGGTACCTAAGCATCCCAGTCTCCACTGCTGCAGCCTCCACTGTGCATACTAGGGGGGTTATTTAATATATAATTCTTTAAACCTCTGTCCTTTCTGGGTCCTTTTAAGCATTTAGTTTCCAATCTATACAGTAAAAACATTTTGTGATGTTTTTCAGTTCTGTGATCACCTTGTCACTGGTCCCTCTCAGTTATCAACACTTGTGATGTTTTGTGGGAAGGTGCAGCAGTGCTTCTTTTTGCTCAGTCATATGATATGAGCCCATATCACTGGCTCAAGATAATGGAAGGGCAATCACCTCCCATGCTTCCATCATTCAGTAAATCCACTCTCATTTATGTGTCTCTCTATTCCTGCTGAGATCATATTCTTCCCACACAATACTGCAGCTCTCTTTAGGAGTGCTGTTCATTTCATCTGCATTTACTTTTTGTTGCCCATTTGGGTTCTACAACTCTTCTTGCCTTTTAAGTCCTTTTTATTTTTCTTCTCGCTTATATTGCTGTTTCTGTCTAGAATGGTATGCACTTCTTGGTCCTCGGGAATACATTTCTCTTCTGCCCTTCAAGTATTCCCCCCAAGGTCTCAATTTGATGCTGAGTGTTTTAGTCTTGGTACTCCAGTGTGATTAAGCAGATGCTCAACTTTAAGCATAAGCAGTTAAACTATTAAAATTTAAACACACGCTTTTCACAATTCAGAATGGATGGTACCTTTAACATTTTCCTTAATGGGAGGCTAAAAGCCTGAATATGAAGGTTTATAAATTTCATTAAATCTTTAGTGAATATTGAGCATATATCTATAACATGTATGCGCTTAAGTGCTTTCCTAAGTATAGGTGTTTTACCCTGATTTTAATTTTTTTCCAACAAGAAACGTATTTTTGTTTTTCTAATTACCTGCAGTAACTTGCCAGGAGAAGACAGAGGGTGTTGTACTAGTTCACTTCTCTATTTTCTCATTAGGCAGGCATCTGTTCATCATTCTCAGATTCTGTAGACAAGATNTGTAAAATGTGATTTAAAAATAGTTTTATTACACATAATTTTATGTACACTGTATATAGACAATTATTACTCCCCTCTTACCCCCCAATTTTTGGAATACTCTGCTTTACTTCCCTGAAAATATTTGTTTATGGACTGCAGAAAAATCAAAATAAGTTGATACTATCATGATGGAATTCATGAAAAATGTAAGTTGCAGAATCCTCTCAAAATATTTCTGCTTGATTTGCTTTGAAAAGCTTGCTTGTCTGAGTAGAATGACTGAAAAATGGTATTGTACAGAAAAAAACCCGTTATGAATGCCTAAAATTTTTGAAGTTATTTTTGAATAGATTGATTCATATTGAGATTAGCTTCCTGCCAGATGGATGGAATGTACAGTAAATCAGCTTTTGGCAGGAGAGAAATAAAAAATGAACAACATCTGCTTATTTATAAAAGTTGTCCTATTCTTTCTCGCACATATTACCTATCCAGAGAAAGTTTTATTACCAATAAATTGTGGAATCTTAAAGCTTACAGGGATGAGAAGGTATTTGTGTTTACAAAGAGGCTGACAACAAAGCATGTTTATATAGTGTAAGCAGCACCTTTGCATAATACAGCCATTGATGTTCAGCATCTATGTATCTGTTGAGTTTCTGTTCCAGCAGTGGGTCTTGGTGCAGGAAAAGCTTCACAGTTGCCAGAAGTTATTTTAGGCTGTGATCTTGCAGACATGTCTATGTAGGCAAACTCATCAAACATTCCACATTCACAAAGAAGAAAGGCTCATGGGTATGCAAAATCCTAATAGCCTCCTTTTGACCCATACAAATCAAGCTATTCTATGGTCCTATTAATATTTCTGTTCATAAGTTCATGCATTGCTTTATAAGTGGGATATTGGAGTGCTCAGATATTAGGTCAATATATTTGGCTGCTGCTTTGTAATGACCTTAACATGATGGGTGTGCCTGAGTTTTTAAGGAGCAGTTTGTTTATACTCTTGACTCTTTTAATGTACATTAAAAGAGAAAGCTCAGGCCCTCTCAGTGTCATTGATGTCCAAAATACTGGCTCAAAACTGCTGAAGTCAGAGGTCAGATGACTGAAGTGGGAGTTAACAGCATACTTCTGGTATGAATAGCTAACCCAACAATCCTTCAGTAATTGCAATTCAAGATCAACAGTAGCTGGAAGCTACAGGCAATGAGAGAGCACAGTCATATGATATTTCACACACCTAACTTTACCAAAAATACCATGCTGTTCTTGTCTACCAAAACTTCTCTATGTAGAAATAGAGATAGAACAGTAACTTTATTCTGTCCTATCAAGTTTAGAGATAAAACATATACTTGGGATGTTGGTAACATATTTACTAAAAAAGGAGGTTTAAAAAGCTCATTGTCTATTATTTCTACTACTCCTTTCATGAATGTTTTTCAGAATATTGTCATTTGGGTTGAGGATGAATCCAGTCTGCATCCTTTCCATCAAGGTGACCACTAGGAAACTGCCCTTGATAAGGCATAACATAAGTCTGATCCTCATAGCATACCTAGTCTCCTATGGGCAGCCAAGATTTATAGGCAATGTCTTCTACTACACCAATTAATGTAGGTGGATAAAGTAGAGAAGCTTTTGGGCATACCAGCATCAAGAGCTAAAGGTGTGTTAATAATTTAACCAGCTTAGCAGCTGGCACCTGCAAATCCTCTTCACCCAAAGGTTAGTCATCTTAGGGAGCTGCTTCTGTCTTCACAATTTCTTTCTGTTATCTAGAATGGCTTTAAAGGTCCCAGAGAAATCCTGCTTCTCCTAAAAGAGGGAGCTAAAGAACTCACTTTACTTTCTTATTCCTTCCTCCTGGATCTTTGTTTTCAGTATCTTAAAAGATATTTAGAATAGTTACAGGAAAGGTGAGCATCCTTTTCTTTGTTTTCTGTGATTTGTGCAATAGTTCAGAAGGTTACATTGCTTCCTTTCTTCCTTAGCTTTCTTGGTTTATGTATCCATTGTGTTTTAAACTTACATCACATTCAGAGCTATGGGCTTGAAACATTTCTTTCTGGTTACAGGCCCTTTAGAACACAGGGCTATAACTCCATAAATTTCACCTGAAGAGAAGAATTATGCATGTGAGCTTCTTAACAGATTCACAACTTCCATTTCTTTGTGAGATTTACATAGAATGTAAACATCTATAGCAGATTTAAGATTGAAATTTTTCTCCTCCTCTTATTCAGGAAATTCTATCATCATGACGTAGAATACCAAACATATTGATGCCCCCCAGTTAAGAATGGAATAATGTCAGATATTTTATGGGCAAATCTACTGGGAGATATTCTTTCTTCCTATTTTTCAGACACCACCTGTCAAAGGGACCTTGAATTAGCCCTCTTTTGTCCTTGGCCAAAAAAATGCCGAGGTAAGAATCTTGATGATGATAGCCAGAAATGGCTGATGAATGAAGCCTGAAGTAATACAGTCATTAAATTACCTTTTCTCATTTCTGAATGTATACTTCTATGCTTCTTAGGTATTAGTCAAAATGTACTAATGTCATTTGAAAATTACACTGGGAAAAATGCATATTTTCAAATAACTCCTACGTTATATTAGTGGTTGATATGCAGAAATTGTAGGTGTTTTATAAAATGACTGTATTTTGGAGACTAAATTTGAACTTGTAAGTGAGTTAAAATGAAAAGATTAGGCCACGAATTAATATTTAGCTTATTCTGTAAAATATAGCTCTGTTAAGAAAGCAGCATTATACAGTAATCATTTCGTATGAAATTCAGTAGATTTAAACAGGTAAAACATAATAGGGTTGCAGCAAGAAAAGACCATGACTATCAGAGATGAAGCACAAAAGTTCTGTTAACTCCCATTACTGAAGGAAAGTGATAAATGAGTAGAAAATGAAATTTTTTGTTACTTTGTCCTTAAATTGCTTTGCAGGCTAAGACCCTGTGTCTTGTAAATACTTAGACATCTGCTGAACAGAGGTGTTCCACTTGATGCCATTTGGATGCTGTAGAGGAATGGAGCTAAATAGGGAGTCTGGCATTTGCAGAATCATGCCATAACAGAACCTATTCTTCAATTTTTCCTTGTAGATTTAAAGCCTAGTCGTGCAAGAGCCACACATACAATCCTCACATCAACTCTTCAGGAAAATTTTCTTTGTTTTAGAGAAGTTAACTGAAACTATTTCAAACACATAAGTTTCAAAGGCAGAACAGAAAGAGCTAGAAAATGCTGTCCTCATCCATCATGTATTACATCTTCAATCATCTCAAAGATATCAATGTTATTCACATTTTATGATGGTGAAATGGAGATAGTGAAATGACTACCCTAGACCACCCACTACACCCAAAGAAGATCCAAGAACAGAATCTGTGTCCTTTGACTTCCAGCATGGTGGTTTTTTTCTTTAGGGCCTGTTTCTCAGCCAGGTCTTGAAGTTCTCCATACCCCTTTGTTTACAAAAAAATGTGTTGAAACAATACTTACACTTAAATGCTACAGGGGATTGTTTTCATCCATCTTAGGGACAAGAGAGTCCCCCAGGGACTATGACCAAGTAGCAGTGCAATCAGACTCCTAAATACATTTCCACTTTCACAGCATATAATTCTGATCAAAAAAGAAAAGGGGAGGAAGCCAGGGACCTTCCAGGTGATAGGAATAACAATCGTGTGTGTTTCTGAACATTAGGTTTTTGCTGAAGAGCAAGACACTCTAGGCTGTGCAGTGGTTTTTTAATATTCTATCAGGGAACATAAAGCAAGTCACTAACCTTGAACATCTTAGTGATTGTATTCAAGGAAATGAAAATTATTTTATATAAGTAATAAAAGACAATAATTAGATAAAATATAATTTAATGCTTGGAAGAATTCTAAAAATTAATTTGAAGTTACTAATGGTGTAAAATGTCAATTGCTTTTCACAAAAGTGCATTTTTGTACAATTCATGTTTAAGAAATATAATATATACATCGCATATAGTAACGCAGATCTTCCTTCAGCAAAATGCTGGAGCACATTGGCACTTAAACTAAGAGAAGATTCACTGACATCAGTGATCTGTTAGGAGTTCTTTATTATAAATGTGTTTACAGCAGCAAGAGCAAGTGGCAAAATTCTGCAGTTAAGTTTACAGTCCTCTTGCATTCTAACTACTCTTTCAAACATTATTTGCTTTTTCAGACTCTCTCTCCTTCTACTTGAAAGAGAAATAATGAATAAAGCAAGTCATTTTGGGGCATGATGAACATGGAACAAAGCAAACTGCTTTTTCATGGGCTTTAACAAAAGCTTTTATTTTTGAATGGCTGATGAACCAAGTTGCTGGGGATTGATTGGCAAACACTGGGAAGAATCCTTTGTTGTCCGTTATTGACATATGGGTTGGCTAGGCTCGGTTATGAACCTCTGCAATTTTGTTCTCAGTGTCTGCAATAGTATTTTATTAAACATTTTATAAGATAAGTGAAGGAACAGTTTGAACCCTGAGCTTTCACTACATATTTACTTACTCTCCAAAGTGTACTGGAGAAAATTTGACCACAGCGGACTGCAGAAAGATTCTTGCATATTTGAGTAAATCCTGTTTGAAGGAGGTCTGAAAACATGTAGAGGTAGTCAGTAGGCATCCGTTTATTTTTTTTTTTTTTAGTGCTAGAGGAGCATTTGAGGGGGGTCCTGGTATTAGGATAGGCAAGGAAATTGGAACTGAGGTTAAAATAGTTTTTTATTGAAAATACAATTACAAATATGTGAATTTTCTCTTAGTGCATATTTAAAACGGAACATCAAAATGTTTCATTTTAAAATGGCCTAGCCCAGGGTTCAGCAGGAATGGTTTAACTAAAGGCAAAGCCACTCAGTATTCCCTTTGAGTTTTCTCTGTTTTCTTTTAAACAGTAAGTATCTGTGTCAAATTCACTGGTGTTACAGAAGTAAAATCTTGAGAAAAAAAAATCTTTGTGCCTTATTTATGTAAATGTATTGGAAAACTTTTGGTTCAATAAATGGCACTTTTTTCTTTCCTGCATTTTTGTTCTTATCCCTAAATGTTCATTGAGGGAATAAGCATACCATAAATAGATGCATAAATATATGGGATGCTTTTCAAAAAGTTATTTTTTTATAATCTTGCTTTCTTAATTTGACCTAAGAATGGGAAAGTTTGCACCATGCTTTGTGTCACAGCTTATACTTAAAATAAGAATTAAATCAGCTGACTCTTAGGAGCCATAGAAAATTACTAAGTGGCAATAATAACAACAAAACAATATTTTGGCCTTCCACTGCCGCAAAGTATACTATTATTTATTAACAGCAATTGATTAAGCTCAGTAACAAGAGCAGGGTGAATAGCGCAAAACACTTTCCATAAATATTCATGTGAATGTTAAGTGAACCTATTTCAGATGTCTTTGTGTTGCTTCCTGAGCTCTCTTGCACTGACTGGGCTTTTGCCAGCGTAAATGCTCACAGGAAAAAAGAATGTTAAGCCTACATATTTTAGCACTTATGGAAAACTTAAATTTGTTTCCCATCAGAAATTCCTGCAGGAATCTACTAAGACCCATGTTTACCTAATTACAGAACAGGTGCCTGCTTAGGAAAGTTGATGTCTAATTTGGAAAAAACCCCACACCACCACCTGTGGTAAATAACTTCGTAAGATCACATAACGTATGGATGTCAGAAACAAAATGATCTATCAGTTCTGATGCCATCTGGGTCACTTTAAACAGGGAGGTGCTTTTCTTTGCATTGTTCTTTTCAGCGTGTCGTCCCAGTAGTAACAGCAGAGAGACTTAACCAAGAGAAAAAAGCCACTACTAAAAGCAACAGAAGCATGGTATTATAACAGAAAACAATTAATTTGGGTATAATTTATAACTTAATTCAGAGAAACTCTGTACTGGTCTTAACTTTTTCATGGTTCTGAAAGTTTTCTGTAACCATAACAAAGCTTCATTATGCTTTCTGCATTATTGTGAACTAAGCAAGTTTTATCTTCATTATGTTTCCATTTTGAAAGGATACAATAAAAGTGTAAAAATCACAAAATGAAGGAGTTGTGAACTATTCAAGTGATTTTGCTCAGGAAGAAAAGATATCAATAAAATGTTTGATTTTTTTTTTTCTTTAGCAGAATGACATGTATTTAAATGTGACAAAACTTCTGTAGAAGCTGAATCACTAGTTAGTTTGCCTGTTCTTTTGCCATGAATACAGTATTGAATCTTTGAATGGTTCTTTAATTTCATGTCTTAGAATTATTTTAAACCACTGCTATTCCCTCCACCATTACTAGCCTTGTTATCTTCTTTTGAATATAGAGTCATTATTGGGATATTTTACAGAAAAATATTGCTGAATTTACGGCAGATTTTGCAGTGTCTGTACTTCTCCCTGATCAAAGACTGAAGAAAAGTGTGGAAAAGGTAAGTAAGAAAAAAGAATACCTTAGCTGATCAAAAAGATACTCTGTGAACATCAGGACATACATATAGCTGTTACACATCTTAGACTTATGCCATTTGGCTCCTCCAGTGCCTAGACTCAGTAGCCCATTGGGCATTGTCTAGTGGAGGGAAATAGTGAGCCAGATGTAGCGATGTTCTGTTTAATGTAAGCCTCTCAAACTGGAGTCTTTTACACAACTTTTTGACATGTAGAAATTTTCTTCAACAAAATTAAGCGTTTGGTAATATAAGAACACACCATGTGCCCAGCAATTTAAACCCACATTAGAAAACTTCTAACTATTGTGGCAATTTCAGCTAATTTTACATCTTTATATGGTGAAGCTATTCATGTCCAGCAGTGGCTTTGTATACCAGGGATATATTTTTATTACACTTTAATGGTGGCAGTAGAGGGGTTACAAAGTGTTAGCAGAGGAAGACCAAACCTTCAGAAACAATTACAAGTCAGATATTTTAAGCAACTGTCTCTACTGTTATCATGCATTCTTCAGCACCTGAACTCAGAGACAGAAATCACCATAAATGTAAGGAAAGGAACTGAAGTACAGTCTTGCTTTAGAAGGAGGTTGAGGCATTGACATCTGAGTCTCCCAGTGCATTTACAGAACAGTGGTGACCACTCACATCAATCTTCCAACTGCAGTGTGGCTTTAAAGGTCTCTGAGAGAACCCAGTAAAATCTGAAAGGACAGTTGGCATCACTGTCGTGGTTTAGTCCCAGTCGGCAACCAAGCACCACACAGCCACTCACTCACCCTCCCCTCCCCAGTGGGATGGGGGAGAGAATCGGAAGGGCAAGAGTAAGAAAACTCGCAGGTTTAGATAAGAACAGTTTAATAATTGAAATAAAATAATAATAGTAATAAAAATTGCAATGAAAAGGAGAACGAGAGAGAGAAACAAAACCCAGGGAAAAGAAAACAAGTGATGCAACCGCTCACCACCCGTCGACCGACACCCAGCCAGTCCCCGAGCAGCGATCGCTGCCCCCCAGCCAACTCCCCCCAGTTTCTATACTGAGCATGGCGTCATATGGTATGGAATAGCCCTTTGGTCAGTTTGGGTCAGCTGTCCTGGCTGTGCCCCCTCCCAGCTTCTTGTGCACTGGGCAGAGCATGGGAAGCTGAAAAGTCCTTGACTGGTGTCAGCACTACCTAGCAACAACTAAAACATCAGTGTGTTATCAGCATTCTTCTCATACTAAATCCAGAACACAGCACTATGCCAGCTACTAGGAAGAAAATTAACTCAAATCCAGCCAAAACCAGGACAATCACTCTTCCAGAATCTCCTAATTATATGCCATTAGGATGGAGAACTCATAGGTCGCTTTGAGAGAGAGTCTGGTGTGGGAGTGAAACTCTTTTTTTTCTGGTGAAAAAGACCTTTCCCACAGTATATTCAGTTCTGTTACTTGCTTTTAAGATAAACCTTGTTCAATGTAAGTGGAAGAATTACTATACATTATGCCCTACCTCTATCCTATCAGATACGCAAGGAACTTGTGCATCTTCACTCTGTAAACATTTTGAGCAACAGTTTTCTTTTCTTTATTATTGCTATGTTACATGAGTATTGCAAAACACATTGCCAGTAATAAAATGTTAAAAGCTTGCCAAAATCATTAAGTTCTATACACTTATTATTAGACTGAAGAAGTGCTGCATGTTCATCACCAGCTGCTTTTCCAAATGTAGTAATGCACTACAGAGGCACAGTGCTGAATCCAGTAAGCGTGTTGAAAAGATAATATCATTTGTCTGGTAAAGAATCACAGATTGGAAGAAGCATTTTCAATTCAATTATGGGTTCCAACCTCAATTACTTTAAGAATCTTTCTTAGTAATTTATGGAGTTGTTCGCAGACAAATATTCTTATACATAATTACTTTTCATTTGATGATAAACAGAGGAAGCAAACCCAATGTAGTCCAAGTCTTGCATGCATATAAGCCAGCCGGTAAATACACATTACTCTCAGAATACCTGCTTACCCATGAGTTTAGGAACAGTTTATCTGTAATGTCACTTCCAGAATAAGAAATTCTTTCCTCTGGATGACAAGTCTGTAATCCTGCAAGAGAGTGCATCTTCGGGGACCAGCACTTTCAGGTATGACAGCTCAGTGATGGCAGCGCAGTTCCTCTGTCGCTAGGTAGAAAAAAGAACAGCAAAATTTCTACTCTACTGCTCATCCATCCAGGCCTTATGCGATCAGTGAATGATGAAGTTGCACTGCTCGTTTCCTGCCTTGCTGGAGGAAAATTAAAGTTCAATTTTTTTACTTTTACATATGCTGGTACAGAAGGTATTAGTCAGAAACACCAGGGGAAAAGATTGTTTTGTTTCAGCAACAGCAGGAAGGGGTTTCTGTGAAGTTACCCTCTGAGAGCCCTTCTCTGATCACCCCATTTCTAGATGGAGCTTGTTCTGTCTGAAACTAAATGGCATTTGGATGTCTCAAAAATCATCCGTATTCCTATTCTTTTTCACTGGCCCCTAGGGTGATGTCCCTCTTTCCAGGTCCAGTAGAGTTCTTGTCCTTGCTAGTGAAGTAGCATTCTTGAACATAAAAGCAGATTCCTGTGGAGGAACAAAGGATCTGGAAACTATGATGCTGTTATAGTAGTACCTTCAGAATCTGGATAAATTGTTTCTGTGATGGGTTGGCTAAATTGTGAATATGGACAGTTTTCCATCCTTCTCTTCTTTCATTTTTATACCTTTCAGCATTTTTGCTTTCCTTTTAAATTTTTCCTCATTTTTATCTTGTTCCTTCTATTTTTCTGACAGCATCTGCACTTTTCTGTGGAGTTTACTCTTCGGCTGAATTCTGCAAGATGGTGAAGTAACTAAGGGCAAAGTGGTCTCTAGATTATCTGAGCTAAAAGTTGATAAAACTAAAATGTGTGCTGGCAACATCCTTTCTATTACCAAAACATTGTTTAAAAAGTCTTGTTGAGGAAATCAAAGAAACTTCACTGATAGTCCTTTATGAATGAGGTGTTTAAAAAAAACCCCAACAAAACCCAACCAAACAACAACAAAAAAACCCCAAACCCAAAAAACCACAACCCTTTTAAACACTTTGTATGTGTTCCCCTATATTGTTACTACAGAGTAACAATAAAAAAAAAAATTAAGACAATTTACAGGAACATTTCAAATAGATAATGGAATATCTTGCTAGTTGTTCGGACAACATGGAATAATAGACCAGTAAAGCGTTCTGTCTTGCCAAAAGTCTTTCTAGGGTTTTTTTGTATGTCTAATTCCATAATTTGTATGCGTGTGTACTGATGTTTATTAAACAGAGTGTCAGTTGGTGATTCATTAGTGTAGTTTCAAAGATTGGGATTTTCAACTGTTTTGAATTTGACTTTGTTACTGTAGTGTTGTCCATTAGCTTTTGTGTGGCACTGTCATGTAATGCCAGTAGGATTTAAAATTATTATTAAAATTCTTTATTAGGCTATGTGATGTTATCCTGGACAGTAGTCAGCATCTGCAACAGTAGTCAGATTTGTTTTTCTGCAAATCATTAAAGAGCTCCATACTTAACATTTTCCTCCCAACTGGTTCTGTGTTGCTACAGTATGTCTACTAGTCAAATCCATATATACAGACTGCTGTGTTAAGCAGTTGTCTCTTCAGAATAATTTGTTCCATTAAGTTCATTTATTCATATTTTATGAAGTATTACAATTTTGTTAGAATAATAATTAATACTGTTGTTTTCTAGTGTACATGTCATCCTGCCCTTTCACTAGAAATATTCACAAAAATATATTATTGTCATCAATCAAAAAGAAACTACCAAAAGATTGGGACCACATTAAGGAAGAATAAGAAGTAAACTGAGATGTTTGGAGAGCTCTCAATGGTGATTTCTGAACTGTGAAATAGAACTGCCTATGACAAGTCATGTAGTTCCTGGTAGCATGTGAATTGCCATATTGATATTCAGTGCACTGCCAGTCTCAAGGAAGGGCAAGACACATGCAAAATGGGGCTGATGCATTTCTGGTTTCTGCCAGCATATTGCCACTGATCTAGTGGAATTTTTCTGAATTTGACTTAATAGAAATTTGACCAGAATCAAGCCCAGAGTTGTTATGATGGCTCTTGCCCATTGCAAAAAAGTACCTTTGGATCTCTCCTGATCTATTAAAGGGTATTTGAATGTGATTCATAAAATTTCTTTTTATAGACATGAATTGAGTCAAAGCCCTCTCAAATGAATACCTCATTTTTGAAGTCAGTAGGAGTTAAGTGCTGCTTGTCAGTGCTCTCGGAAATCATTCCCATGGTGAGTATGGGTAACCATAGTGGAGCGTCTGATACGCACCATAGCAGATATGTAATCATTTAATTCTTATGAGATCAAATGGTCTTACTCATAGGTTTTTCATTTATATCCACTGCTGGACTGGAAACAAGTGTGTATCATACCTGACAAGATCAACCTCTGAGTGGGAAACTTGGATGGAAGTTTTCCAGGCAACAAATTATCCTAAAAGCCAAAGCATGTTTGCTCTTTTGCCTTCCCTACAAGTCCTAAAAGAACTCATAGAAATGACTGGCTTATGTCACTACAAATAACAAGCATCATTCTCAGATATATGAACTACACTGTAGCAGATTTGGTACCCACTGCTCAAGAGTTTGAGAAGGCAGCATTGGATGTCTGTGCAGTATACAACTTTTCTGGTACTCAAGCCCCCTTCCATAAGCAGAGGAGCCATTAGCCCTTACGTGGAAGACTGGTTACTGTCACAGGTGGGGAGCTTTCAGAAAAGATGCTGCAGTAAGCCTGCTTAGCATCCCACCTGCTGGAAATCAGAGCCATGCTTTGCAGTAAGTGTTAATGCCTCTGCACTTCTCTAAGTTTGAAAGTCAATACTGAAGAGTCATAACATGGATAAAGCATTATAGGACAAGTGGCTTATCACATATATAATGAATAATGCACTTGGCTTGACTGAATATCTGTAATGGCACTCCTTACGTTTTTAAAATACATTTTTAAAACACTGTAGTAATCAACATAAAAGGTCTTCTTCACCTCAGTGATAAAGACTACATTGCTGCAATACATTTTTGTGACATAAGCCATATTTCTTCACTTAGATTTATTAGTGTGAAGAAAATTGCTGTTCTGAAAAACAAGTAATACAGACACATTATTACTGTAGCAAAAGGTGTTATTAATCCATATACTGCATCTCCAGTTGCATGGACTCCGTTTATTATCTGTGAAAGTAACATGACCTTAGCTTTCTCTCAGCTATCCTGGAAGCAGCTGTTTTATGTTGAGAAGTTTCTTGCTTGCCTTCTTTTCAAGGGATACTTTGATGTCTTCATGCATTTTTAGAGGGGGTTCGCTTAGTATACAGAAGTAGAGGTGCATGTTGATAACCTTTCTGTATTTTTAATTCTAAATTTTCTTTGTGGATTTAAAAGAAATAAAACCAAATGAGAAAGTCATTGTGTGTGGTACAGAGCTGGAGAAGAAGAATTAAGGAGGCAACTGTAAGACCTGCCTGAAAACCAGCTTTGAAATCTCAAGCAGAGGTTTAGTGCAATCAAGAAATAAAAAAATAAGTGGGAGCAGGAGTAATAACATGAGAAAATAATCCCATTTACCAGGTGGTTAGGAGAAACCATGCTGGGGTGGACTGTTGAATAGACATACTGCAAAAAAGGTCTGGTAATCCACGTGTGTGGAGCAGGAGATGGTGAAGCCCTTTGTGTTCCTGTCTCTTCCACTGCAGTTCTCTGCGAGCTTAGTGGCAGGTTCCTGACCTGGTTCCCCTTCTCTGCAGCTGAACTAATTACGCTTCCTGAAATGTACTCATCATTAGCTAGGTAATATTTGGGCAGCCTTTTTTTTGAAATGCAAAGACCAGCAGAACTTCTGATGGGCTTCTGACAAAATGCATACTCCTGAGCAGACAACAAAGTAGTCATGCTTTACCTGGGCATTAATTTCAATCCTGTGCCTCCTGTAATTCAACATGAGAAATCGTTATTCTTACTGTCCAGTCATATCCTTTGTCAGTGTGAGGCAAATAACACTGCAGATCTCTTTCACTGTCTTTTGCCATAATATTGGCAATAACCTTTATCACCAGCGTGGTGGCAAGTTCATTATGAATTGTACCTTTCTAATTTATATTATAAATTTATAATAAACTATAAAGGTATACCTCATAAAGGTAATAACCTTTAAGTCACTGAGTTCCAGGTCAGAAGAAACAGGGTTGTTACTGCTTCTTCATTGTCACTGGATTTCTGTCTAGGTAATTCTTTGTCTTATGGTGAAGCATATTCTAATCCCTTATTCTAAACTGACTTTAAAGCACCCATTAATATCGTTGTCAAATTAGTCTACTTTTAAATGAGATAGAAGAAATGTCTGAGAGTGTGAAAGAACTTAGTTATGAAATTTGTGGTCTTAGTGAAGAGACTGAATGGCCATGTAAAATTAATTAATCCCTGGTTTTGGTCCATTCCGTTCAAAGTTAGTTTGCTGCTAACATTTCACTTTCTTGGACAACCTTCTTGGTTATATCCTCTGAGATGCATTCTCTCTGTTGATAAATACAGTAGTTTCATTATTGTCAGTGTTCTGTCATCTTTTGTAAATGGTACATTCCCCTGAAATAAGAACAAAATAAAAGCATTCACACAATATTACACATTTAACTTTCTATCTTTCCTGTTTTCTCTTTATTAATTGAGCCCACCTCTCCAATACAGTTTTGCTTGTGTTTGGATTTCAAACTCAGATCTATTTTTCTCAATACAGTCTCACAAAAGTGAAGTTGGCTCAATGTGTGCACTGTGTATTTGTGTCAATGTGTGTATGTGTCTCTCGTCATATTTAGTATTTCCTTTATACTAAGAGAAACCAGCAGAGATGTAAACTGGGTTTATAATAGTGCATTCTGATGATAAACAGTCCAGTAATTTACCCTGGCTCTGTGACTCTACTACAAATGGTTGTTTTCCATTTAAAATATTTTTAATACTCCTGCAATAAAAAATATAAGTGAAGACTTTTTAGTTCAGGATCTGAAAAGCTTATTAAAACATGTAATAATGAAAATAAACTGGTTTTTTCAAACTATAAAAATCATAAAGCCAAAGCTGATGTAATTCCTATAATCTCTTTCTCTGTGAAATTCAGTTTCTTTATACCAGATAACCAAATTATTTTGTATTCATTCTCCTTGAATTTCTTTACAGTGCTTAACTAATAGTTTGTGAGGAACAAAGTTAATTCACCCATGTGCTCTTCCCTGTGAAGTATCACCTTAGGATAAGAACAGAGTACCAGGTTACCTATCCGTGTGAACAGAATTCATCATGTATTGCCGCCGATAGGAAGGCCCAGTGGTTAATTCAGTCATGCTAGTGAAAGTCCATCAAGCAGTTGTAGCTGTCACTGCTTACTATGGTCAAACAAGCCTGCTTATGGTATATCTCTAGAACAAGAGAGCAATTTTAGAGGTTTATTTTATTATAAACTAGTATTCAGTTGCCTAAGGTCAGCTTTCACATTTCTCCTTTTTTCTTTTGCTAACTAACCGAATCACAGTTATTAGGCTTCTATATGCAATATTCAGAAATCTAATTTCAACCAAATCATCATCATAATAATCTGCTAGCTCATTAGATCAGCAGATATCTATTTTTATTTTCATATAGAAAGATTCAGAGTTTGCAACTTCTGTTTTTTCTGAGTGGCTTTTATTCACTTGGGTATCCTGACTCTGCACAAAATAGTATGTATTAACTTACAATATGTAAGCAAGACTAAAACTTGAATAGTCTGAGGGGGCGAGATGTGAAATCTTCTTTATACTATAATAGCTGTTGTACTAAAAGAAAATGCAGTGCTTGCAGAAGTCCCACATTAAGGACCCCCCTGAGGACCGCCACCACACATAGCATACAGAGATGCAAAATCTCACCACGGCACTAAGGAAAAGCCAAATGCCTGTGAGGATCCCTGAATTGTGTTCATCTCAGAGCAGGGAGGAAGGATGAGAAGAGGCAGAGAATTGCCATTTCCTTACTAGTCCTTTGCAAGGTGATGGCATGTCCTAGCTCCTGCTATAGAAGGCATCCTAGGCTGGGAAGCCTGTGGTGACACTGCTGATGTGCCACCCCCTTTGGCTGCCCTAGTAAGGCTGCACTAACTGCTGTCCTGTCCCAATGTCCTCCGGGACTGTAGGCTGCATCCCTTCTCAGCAGGTGTGCCAGTACCAACAGGCTCTCCCTACGCTGGTTTATTAGTCCCTCAGCTATACCGCTAAGGGCAGAGCTGTGCTTTGTTACATGCCCATGAGTACCAACAGGTTATTTCAGGGCCAAGAATCCTGTCAAAGGCCACCCAGCGAATACTGTACAATTGCTAATAGCCTGTGGCTGACAAATCATTTCAGTCACTTTAGCTGCATGTACACTATTTCAGATGCTGGTTTGCTTGATACATTACCGTGCCATAAATAAAACACTACCGTTCTGATTCCTGAGCACACTGGATTTTTATGTAAGTGTCTCCCTTGGCTTTCACCTGTCATCAAAAATTTCAGGTATGCTGACTTTGGGTCACAAACCACTTTCTTCCAAATCATCAGTAATCTGTCTATTGTTATAGAAATCTTTTTTCTGCACGACTGTTTTTAATTATAGACCTGTTAGTAGCTTTTCATTTATCTCAAAGATTTTGAACATCCCTTCTTGTCCTAGTTTTCACATTTGATTAACTCTTATCTTCTTAAGAGTTTGTCTGGATTTGCGCATGAGCATTCTGATTGCTCTATTGGCTGTTCGGCAAATTTCTTCTAAAGGTGTTCTGATTCCTGGAATACTTGGGGATATTTTTTCTGATTTTGGTGCTGTAAGTTCACATGATTTTATTACATGTGTAAGTATGTATTTTGGTGAAAGGACAAACAGGTGTTCATAGATCATTCTGTATTCTCATTCTGTTTGATGATTGTCGTGGTTTAGCCCCAGTCGGCAACTAAGC
>VYZW01035353.1:0-12220 GCA_013401315.1 Balaeniceps rex | reverse complement strand
ACAGAGCCTCACTCCTGACTAGAATCTTAACTACCTGAACTTTTCTGTAATTTTTCCTATCATAATAATCCTATCCATTTGTCTTGCTTAAAAAAAGAAACAAATCTTGATTGTGATTATTTTACATGCCCAGGTATCATTCTTTTTTTTTTTTTCCTGCCTCTCTGATTTTGCTTTAGTGCCAGGAATCCATCCATTCCAGGAGTTCCATGATTTTTATGGACTCCAAGAAATTGAACTAGCATCTTTCCTTTCACACTTTCATTCTGTTTGCCTTTGGAGAGGGTTTTTTATTATTAAAAGAAGAGTCAGCAATAACAACTATCTGACTGGAGACTTTGNTTTCACACTAACAGCATGGTCAAGGGACCACAAAGAAATGTCCCCTGTTAGTGTGAAATGTTCACCTGGCACCTGTGTCGCACAATGAAGTTACTCCTTGAGTCAAAGTGCCCAAAAGGAAATGGGTAATAAAACTTCATTACACAATAACATGTCTCACAGAGAAAAGGTGTCTTGCTGAAATACTGAAAGCAAATGCACAGATGGCTTTGGGCCACAAAAAAAATCCAGAAAAACTCAAGCAAATTTGCAATCAGGGATCAATTCTTTTTCTCAATAGGAACTCAGTTTGGAACTGCTACTTGCTTTACATGAAAGTATAATTTATTCCCTTAAAATCAGATGCTATTAGCCAAAGGAATCTATTAAATGAATCACCTTGATTCGCTAAGCTTTTCCTTGCTGTGACAAAGTATTTAAACTATTTCAGGCCTGACCGCTTCAGTCATTTACTACCAGCGAATGTTCAGCAGGGGCCAGCTTAGGAAATCTTCACGTGACGGACTGGTGAGGAATAGCTCTCCATTCCAGCCACAGCTGGAACGTTTCAGAGCTGCTTTCTCATTTGGCACTATCTCACTGGACTCATAAGTCTTTCCAGTGCTTAAGGAAGAATTCTTTGCAGTGATTTGCCTGTGCAGCTTTGCTCACTTCCCTGATGAAAGGACCAGGAGAAATGGCTACCCTGAGTGCCTCTGAAAAAGTACTGTTTCTTTTTTCAAGTGTCTTCTCATGCTTCTGGACTGAGGCCCTGGTTCTGTGATCATTAATACCAGACCTCTGCACTGCTGATCTTCCAGAAGTACACCTTTGATGTGGATCAGACATCGGCACATGATCGTATTTCTGGTGAAGTAGCTGGAGTGCAGGACACAGAATTTACGCTACTTTTCCCCTGCCAAGAAGAGGGCAGACAATTTCTGATGGAGTAAAAATGTTGGAGCAGTAGCTACAGAAGATGCCTCATCTAGGAGCAAGACTTCTGGTCCAACATAAACTTGTCATTATTTTTTAATACATTTGAATAGGCAAGTTTGCTTACTCTGGATCGGTGCTCTGTGTGATGTGATTCTGTGTCATGACTTTTCTGATCCAACACAAGGAGCCCTTAAGCTGGATTTATTGTATTGTTGAATCATGACCTCAGGGATTTGTAAGAGAAATGAGCTGCAGCCAAGTGCCAAAGATTTTAAGGCAATTTACAAGTGGAATCTTGGCCATACTGAAGTCAACAGCAAAACTCTGTATTCTTTTCTGGGACAAAAACACTTGATTGCTGAAACATGAACTTTCTGTAGGAACATATGGACCAGGTTCAGTGTGGCTTGAATTTCTGGCCTGAGTCTCCAAGGAGAGGAATATTCATTGTCTCAGAATGATGGAGAGCCCGTCCCACCCTTCATCTGGGAAGGGGGCTGGAGCAGACTCACACCAGGATCCTGAGCATCCTAAACACTTTCCCACCCACCTTCTTCACTGACAATGCCACTCTGCAGTATTTCTGCCCCACTACTGCAATATATGGCTCCCACATTTACCCTGGTTCAAGCATTAGCTAGGAAACACTAAAATGATCTTTGTTTTGGAGAAGTTGTTTAAGCCTCCTGTATCTCTCATAGGTGTCCTTCCAGCCAGTGACTAAGTAGTCGGAGCTGGAGCCGTCTCTCCCTCAGATTCTTTTCCTAGACATTTTGAAAGGCCCAAGATCCATTCTACAGCAGAATGGAAATATTTTGGAAGAGGAAATATAATGTGGCTTATATATAACTGCAGGATGCGGAAAGCACCCCCATTCAGATCCAATCAAAGCTTTTATGAATATTGACATCCTTAGCAAATTTTCCATTGCCAAATTTCCAGAACTAAACCACTAAACCAGCTGAATTACTTTTTAATGTTACTTTGATTAAAACAGGAATTTTCTTTCAACCAATAAATGATCTTAGCTAGAAAATGGTTTGCATTAGTAGAGTGTACTGGTTGACTCAAAGACAAGTTAATTACAGAATACAGTGCAGAAAACCTTTGCCTACTTGAAGGAGACTGCTACAAAAAGAAAAAAAAAATAGGTGTTATCTCTTTTTAAATTAAATTNCCTTCTTCACTGACAATGCCACTCTGCAGTATTTCTGCCCCACTACTGCAATATATGGCTCCCACATTTACCCTGGTTCAAGCATTAGCTAGGAAAAACTAAAATGATCTTTGTTTTGGAGAAGTTGTTTAAGCCTCCTGTATCTCTCATAGGTGTCCTTCCAGCCAGTGACTAAGTAGTCGGAGCTGGAGCCGTCTCTCCCTCAGATTCTTTTCCTAGACATTTTGAAAGGCCCAAGATCCATTCTACAGCAGAATGGAAATATTTTGGAAGAGGAAATATAATGTGGCTTATATATAACTGCAGGATGCGGAAAGCACCCCCATTCAGATCCAATCAAAGCTTTTATGAATATTGACATCCTTAGCAAATTTTCCATTGCCAAATTTCCAGAACTAAACCACTAAACCAGCTGAATTACTTTTTAATGTTACTTTGATTAAAACAGGAATTTTCTTTCAACCAATAAATGATCTTAGCTAGAAAATGGTTTGCATTAGTAGAGTGTACTGGTTGACTCAAAGACAAGTTAATTACAGAATACAGTGCAGAAAACCTTTGCCTACTTGAAGGAGACTGCTACAAAAAGAAAAAAAAAATAGGTGTTATCTCTTTTTAAATTAAATTGCCTGTTACAGGGGATGGTACTTAACTCAACATGAAACAGAGCTTAGATGAAATGAGGAAGGAAAAGAGAAAACAAGACTGAGAAGACACTGGGAGAAAAAGAAAAAACATGCTAAACAAAATTAAAAGGACAAAGGAGAGAATGAGTATTTTTTGCTGTATTCTTCAAAAGAGCCCGGGGGGACTATGGTAACACTGAGAGATGCAAGAAGGAAGACGACAGAACTGAATTGTGCTCTATACGCTGCTGGTTTAAGGGAATTTCTGCTACAGTTGCAGCAACTAAGTCAGAGCTGGGCTCTGATTTATACCAAGAAAAGGAAGTTCTTAGCCAAAACAATTTCTATGCCGCTACCACAGACTGCCTTGTAATTGTGCTTGGGAGCAAGGCAAAACCAAGGGCACAGGCTGAACAGACTAGGCTGAGCCTTGCTTTCAACTCAGAATTCTATCTTCATGCAGAACATATAATTTCAAAAACTAGCTTTAAACACCAGGCTGATATAATTCTGCTCTGTGTTGATTCCTTCCAGATTATATAGGCGGATGTTAATTATGTAAATAAATTTATCATGGATGCAATTAATTACATGAATTACACATGGTCATGAATATAAACACGTGTGTCATGCCAAAGGCCAGGGAGAGACACAGCTGAAATTTAGAACAAGACTTTATGGTCCCATTTTAGTATGACGACAGCCTCGTTGATAAGATCTCTGTGTAAGTCTTTCTGCAGATTAGAGCTACTTGTTCCAGTATGGGACCATTCAGAACTGGAAAGTATTCCCAGGCTTGACCTCTGAGGTCCGAAAACATGGTATCACTAAAGGAATTCACCCAGAGAAGAAAAGATAAAAATTGCAAGATAACTTTTCCATAGCCATGTGTACAGTGCATGCTTACAAAGAGTCCAATCATTTTCAGGGTCATTCTGTTTAATTTCAGTGTACAATCCACCTCAAACAAAGCTACAGGATCTGAAAAAATCATGCATGAATTCAGATCAATATAATGAGTACAGGTTGTCATCTGTTACCTGCCATTGCTTGCACAGGAGAGAAAATTATAATATTACAGTTATAATTATGTTATCAAAAACACTGGATATTGTGAGCTAGTTGGATACCTGCACTTCACTCTCTTATTGTTCTTTCCTCATTCAACCTTTCATTAATCCAGTATTTGGGAAATGAATAGCATATGAACCAAACACCACTTCACATTTGATATTCCTCCAAAGCTCAGTATAGTTTGATTATTTTTTGCATATACCTTCAGCTCTAGGTCAGACAAACTGTGGTAATGACAACTTTTTACAGTCATTTCAGCATCTCACGTAAAAAGGGATTTAAGTCCCTGCTTCTCACAGTACATCACTTTTATTGTCTGTATGGCAGGTCTGGACATGCCTGAATTCTCTGCCTATCAGCCAGCCCTGCTCTAAACCACTATTTGATCATAAGTAAAAAAGGAAACTGTTCCTGTAAATATCTGGAGATTTATGGAGGTCTAGGAGTGCAGTGGACTTTTTTTTTTTTTTTAAACAGTGAATCAGTACATAATGGTCTAATCACCACACAGACACAACACTTTTAAAACCTTTCCAAGGTGCATGCATTGTACACATTTGGATTGTCCTGCGTTTTGTAGTGACGAGCTCTAAGAGGACCATTGAACACTAATTTCCACATGTTTTCATGGCTGTAAAAGGTTAATATACAATCCTATAATCCAAGTGATGGACAACATCTGTAGATGCATTTGCCTATTTAAGCTTCACAAACCAGGAATGTCTTCATCATTAATTCTCTGAAAACAATAAAGTGATTCAAAGATGTCATTAAAGACATAATTTAGTTTAATGAACCACCTTCACAACATAAAACCTAGCTTGGCTCAGAAATTATTGCCAATTTGCACCTGAGTCTAGACTTCCCTTGTGTCTGTATTGGCAAGGCAATACATAGGTACAGGCTTGAGGCAATTTGGCGAGGTGCCCCGGTGGAGAAGGGCAGGCCTACGTTCTGCGCTAATGCACGTCCAAGGGGGCTTTTATATGCCTCAGTTGCAATGGTACTGTGGGCCATCAGGCTCTTTCTAAAAGGACCCTGACATGTCCCACAAGGATGGAGGGAGCCTTTAGGTGGGTAAAGTTTGAGGAGCTGTAGGGGAATTTTTTTTCCCCAAGATCCAACTTATTCTAAAGGAATTTTGAACAAGAGCAAAATACCCAGCATATATGGACTCTAACCTAAAGCAATGAGGTTCCTCACCCAAACAGTACTCAGATGTTTAAGATCTGAGAGTTGACCTGCTAAAAACTCATCCAAGAGCTGGTGACTGAATGGGGTTTTCAAAGCCAGTCTGGAGTCTAGCCGGGATGTGCTGGCCAGCCAGACATAAAACCAAGCGTGTCTTAACTGGTGCCAGTGTTCACATCAGTATGTAGGATACTGGGGTGGATATAATGCCTGCCATGTTTACATACTCCCTTCACTTGTCACTGCTTAACATTGCCTAATTAGCAGCTTTACAGAATGCCTTTGGGACATTCTTATATCTGAGCAGTGCCATAGAAAAGCAGTGTTGGATAGGTCTTGTATAGCATCAGAGTAGAGCTGCGGAAACAGAGCGCTTTAACTGTAATTTGACACATTATTAAATTCAAAAAGGACAGGAAAAAAACATCCTCATGAAAGGGGACCATGATGAGTCTTTTTTTTCCACAACCTGCCAACAGTAAATTAGTATTCAGTGCTCTCTGAAGGAGAAATGCTTTTCTTGTGCTGTACCACTTCAAAAATGGTTCTTCAGAAAGTGTTTCTCAGCATGCAGGGAATAGCTGAAGATCTTGAAAGAAAGGAGCGTATTCAAACCAGCACTTGGCTCTTGCAAAGATTTTAGCTTTCTATGACCCCATGTCCTCCTATTCTTCTATAACTACCACCCAAAAAGAAATATTTTCATCCAACTGGCATCCCATGTAACAAAATAAGCCAAGGTCTTTGTGAGAGGTACTGTGTTAACTTGTAAACTGGGCATTTCTCTGGGATTCGGGCGCTCCGAGCTCTAATTTATTCCTTCATGTGACATTTATTCCCAGCATAGTGACAATGGCAAGTCACAGAAGGGCTGCAGCAGGGCTGGCTCTGGCCAGGACAAGGTAGGCAGTTACCAAGGAGAGCCATGAGCTCGCTGCCCTGGTGGAAGGCCACCACTCAAATGGCCACTGCAAGGGGCTGGAGGGAGAGCCGTTTTATCTGCACCAGCTATTACCAGTCCCACCATCCTGCTGGCAATGAAAGCACGAGCCCTGTTCCCCGGCGATTTCAGCTCAGCTCTTCATATAGTTCTGTCCTTTCTCTCTTCTACCCTTTCACCAGACAAGGGCCCCTACACCTAGACCATATTCAGAGAGTGGTGAAATGCACTTTTGCCTACTAGAAACCTTGGGTAGATCCAAGTTCCAGCTCATTTCCATTGCTTTGATTTAGCTTGACATCAGGTCTTTAATTCTCCTTAAGCTTTGTGTTCTTGTAGTTATCTGTTACTGATCATTTTCTTAATTTCCTTCCCTAGAAGATTAAGTGAGATAGTATCTGTAAGCACTTTGAAGATGTAAAAGTACTTATTACTGTATTTGGAAAGTCAACAGAATCATAAAGTTACAGCGTATAAATACTTAAAAAAAACCCCCCAGACACCACCTCCTGCCTCACCAACACTGGTGGATGCTGGGTCCTTCTGACCCTGAATATGTGCTGCTATTTATCATACCGCACAAATAGCACCGAACATCCAGATGAGGACAAAAAGAGGCAGCATCTAATTTGGGATCTCAGTTTATTCCTAAAGACATCCTCTAGGATCCAAAGCTTTCTTTTCCCTGAAGCAGAAAGGGAATTTGCATCACCAGTTTCTGGCCTTGCATATGTAAGTAAACAGCTCTGGTTTCACGACTTGAATATCATGGCCTACAAATTACAGCATGATTCAGGATGCTACTTCATACCCGGTTCATCTGTCCCTTCTGTGAGACTATTAATTGCTGGGAGCTAGACAGGGCAGACTGCTGGCACTTGGTACTTCAATTTAATCTGTTAGTGCCTGGGAGTCAGCACCCGGAGGGAATGGAAAGGAGGTGCAAGGCGGAGCCTTTCCAAATTTAGGTCAGGAAGAGTCATAAGGACACAGAGCATCCGACAGATGGATTTCCTTGTTCTCCAGTCTACAGTAATTGAAGAATTATTGTGCAATTAGTGACAAAATAATACAGAGCAGAAAATAGATTCAGGGTGGATGTTAAAACTGGGGAGGGGATATTGAAGGTGGTGAAAAGGTGTACCACAATGCCACTTGGTTTATGTCCTTTTATCTCCTGGGCGTAATCAATCTTTGGGAAGGAACATACTCTGGAACAGGGGTCTTGCCTCCCCTCAGCAGTTTTTGCAGCCCGGCCTGCGAGGGCTCCTGTAATACAAATCCTCCGTCACCTGAACTGTATTGACCTCCCTGTACATTTTAAAAACTTGTTTCCTTCTTAGAGGTCTCCCTGTTGCCTTTTCCAGAGCTTCTCTTCACACCTGTCATCTTGGAAAGATTTCAGTCAAACCAACCAGTAAAAGAAAGAAGCCTCAGTTAGAATTGTTTTTCATTGCTCATATGTGACCTGTCTTGCTGACCTTTCAGTGAATCTATTAACCCATGTCACCGTGACACTTTAATTTCCCCAAACAGCAAGGAGAAATGAACAACCGAAGGGCCTCAGCTGCAAAGCTTTCCAGCGCTCTGCAGTGAGGTTGCAGCTACATTGTGTATCTCTGAGCTACCAGAGTGCAAGGTTCATCCCCCAATCCACATCGCAACAGCAACCAGAATGCATCACTTCACCTCCGAACTCAGGAAACCAACATGCATTTAAGTTGTAGGAGCTAACAAGTATCAGGACCCTTTTCTAAACCTCAGAGAAGTGCAGAGAATATAGCAAAGGAACAGCAACGTCTGCAGAACGCTGATTCAGATATCTTGTACCTTCTTTACAAAGCTTACAGAGCTTTTCTAGGGTATTAGCTGTTTCCAGAGTGCTTTGTGCTTCTCTGACACAAAACCAAGTCTGCTCAGCTAATGCTTTTACACTCCAAAGAACCTATTTTATCTGATTATTTTTTGGCCACTTGAACTTAGGTTTTGAAACTGCTCTTACAAGTGAGACATCTGAACTGATAAGAATGTGAAAAATTAACTCAAGTGCCTTTCAGAGAAATACCCTGACAGTCAGCTGCTGCCATGGAAGAAACAACTGTAGTGAGCCTAGAACAGGAAGCACCAAGATCTCTTTAGCCCCTTTTTTTGTGTCTAAACAGGAAATTGTGTGAGCATGGTTTAAGGAACAAAGTGGAGACCTCTGAGATCTGAACTCTGCTCAACCCCAGAGATGGTGGGACTGTCTGCATTCTTGGTTTTCAGCAGCTCGGAGGAGTATGCGTGAAACAGGTTTTCATTGATCTTAAACACAAGGATATGACCAGCAATTCAGCACTTTGTCTATGTGCAACAGAAGCAAAAAGAATTCAACAAGAATAGACAAGGTGTTGGTTTTAATTCTAGATGGTGATAAGGAATAAGGAAAACAGTTCTTTTAACGTGCTGTCTCTATGGTAACTATGTAACAGGGCACTCATTACATGTATTTGCTCACTGCTTCTTGCTTTGCACAGGAAACATACATATATCTTCTATATGAACTCCAACATATGTTGATTTTATTTTATCACACAAAAGACCAGAAGATGTGCAAAAAAAGGGAATTAAATAATCTAATTTCAGATGTCAGTTTCGGAGCTAGAGAGCCCAAACCCCCCTATTTTAACTAACCAGTTTTTTCAGTGGGAAAGCAATGAGTGGGAGGGAAATATTCCCTCCAGTGAAAAAGTCTTGACCTTTGCGGGCAGGAGAAGAAATTTTTTTTTGTCTGTGCCAGAGCTGTGTCTACTTTCTCTTTCCTGCGCCCACTGTGTCTCAAGCATGGATGTAAGAAGAAGGTATAGATTTTGTTTCTCTGAACAATATTTCTTCCTGGAAATATTCAAAGGCAGAGTGCCTTTTGCTAGATCTATCTGCAGCTTATCAGTAGGGTTGAGTGCATGGTGTGGTAAGACCACATGACAAGCTTTGAGGGAATGGATGGGACAGCCTTCCTTTAAAGCCATCTCCTCTGGAGACACAAAACATGAAGCAGGAGTTCATATTTGAGTTTTCACTGGATCTTTTTGAAATTCATGGGACTCATCTGGACTTCCATAGTCGCTAGATCTGGCCCTAAGGGAAATCTTTTAATCTGCAGATATATCAGCTCCTCAGCACTTCAGCTCTTTTTCCTGACCCGAGTGTGGTATTTCACATCATTTTGGAGTGACAGAGATGGAAGGAGAGGGTGAGAATGAAATCATAGATAAAAATAATGGTACAGATAGGCACACCTGTAAGGATGAAAGGAAGGAAATGGCTCAGGATGAAGAGAAACTCTTTGGCTGTGTCTAACTTTTGGTGACAAAGTATATGACCTGGGATATCTCCAGAATGACCAGGAAGAATTCTTCGGTCTAAAATCTTGACATTTTCTTGTTCTGTAAGTGTCAGACAATTTGCTGTGGCTAAAGCACATTCCAGCATAAACAAAGCCTCACCATATAAAAACATTATTTTTACTGTGAGGTAAATTGAGGTAAGTGCTGAGTGACTCCAAATCCATTAACTACTCTCCCTATACAGTTATCTGCTCCAGGGCAGTGCTATGAAGTTTAATAGTGAACATGTGTGTGACATGCTTTCAGCTCATCAAAGATAGAAGGCTGGAGAAAGACACTGTCATTCTGGTAATGGTTATTATCATTAACAATTTAATGATGATGTAGTTCTGAAAACTGTGAAAGTTTTCTTCTATGCCACACTCAACAGTGGCAGTAACACTGTGGGCTTTTGACCACGTTTTTGTTATATGCTTCAGTATGCACTTCCCATTAAAGAAAGTCTCTCTTCTTTCTCAGTTCCTCTCAGAAACTGGTGCCTATCTCAAGCTGCTTGTGTCATTTCAAGTCTGTGCTTACACAGAGAAAGCGGCTTTACGCAACGTGTACGCTGGGAGACCTAAGGTCTTCTATCTCTAAAGCTTCCCAAGACCGAAGCATGAATGTAGCCCAAAAACAAAAGTGAAAAGGAGAAAAAATGATAATGCTAAGAGACAGACTGAGTTCAAGGCAGATTAATTTGCAAGGGGGTTTCCTACTTTTCTTTCCATTGAAGTACAAGGAAATAAAAAACAATTAACCTGCTTAATTTACTTGCATCCTGAAACCAGTAACAAAACCATTTTGGGAGCCAGTTGAAAGTGATTGTATAATCTCTTCTTAATTCTCGTGATGTCTCTGGAAAACATCACAGCGGGCTCTGCTCTGGGTTCAGACACTCACAGAGTGGCTGCAGCAACACAGCACAGTAACTACCAAGTCCTCTCCAAAATCCCAGGAGTGCTTTATTCAAGATACTAAGCTATAGACTGCAATCATTCTTGTGCTTACTGCAAGTGGTTTTAAGTATATAATGTCCTTATTTCAAGGAATCATTGGCCTCAGCTGGCTCCAGCATTTGTAACTCACACTTTTGCTAGTGACAGAGAAAAGTAAATGTGATTTTAAAAGATTTTGGGTCAAGTTCATCCATGTTTAATGCACCAGGGAATGATCTGTCCCATTTTGTGCATCTCAATTTGTTTGACTGTTTAAAACAGCAACTGTGCCTGTATCCGAGCAAAGAACAAGACTTACATAGTCAAAAATATATAATTCATGGATTTTACTGCACTAATGAAAACACAATGGCTTTGTGGTTGTGACCTGACATAAAACAATGAGTTTTTACTGTGAATAGCTGCAGCTCACTTTAGGTGTTACACTGAAGGGAGTGGGAATGTCAGCATGGCTGGGGTGCTGATGAGACCGGATTTTTGCCGGCTTCCTCTTGGCAGTGGCTTTGTGCTATTTCCTATTTCCAGTGCCAGGCTTTGTCCCTTCTACTCATGGCTCCATCCTCTACTCTCTTGTCTTTTACCCACTGACACTCCACCTTTCCACTTTCCACTGCAGAGCTTTTTCATACTCTACTGCTATGTACATTAGCAGCAGCAGCTTTTCTCTTCCTCTCCAGCTACCCTCCTACTTCCTGTCCCATCCTTCTTCAAATCTGGGGTTTTGACATTGCTTTCCCTTCTGATCCGTTCTGACACACATTTCTTTGTTTCCTGTACTTTTCCCTGAAATGTTGGTCCCACCTTGCTGTTTTCCTGTGCTTGCCTGACTGGTGAAGGGAGCCTGTTGGGGTACGTGCCAGGAACTCTGGTCATATGAAAGATCTAACAAATCACAGCATGTGAAAAATGGCAAATAAGGTCCAAGCACCAGCTGAAGGATGAGGCTTAGTAAAATTTTTTTGATAAAAACACAAAACGGATAGCACAACAGTGAAAGTAAGTGCCTATTTCACACTCAAAGCAGGCTGAAATCAAGATGTGGAAGAAAGTCTAGTAAATTCAGCTAATGTTGATTCAGCTGATGTCCCCAGTATGATCCACTAGATTTGCTTTACCCTTTTGCAGTTTCCTTAGGCCATTGCCTCATTTTGGGGTCTTCATTAAAAACCCAAACCAAACAAACACAAAACCTTCCCCCAAAAACAAATAGGGTTCATCTGTATGTATATTTTAGTCTGTGCTCTGTGTATTGGTCTGTGCTGAGCCTTCCTGGAGGACATGTAGTTCCAGGAACCATTGATGTTTTTCAGGTACTGGCTGACCAGCTGGAACTGGGAAGAACAAGCTGGAAATGTTCAGTTGAAATTCTCATTACCGCGTATTTGGCAGAATTATGAGCATTCATTCTCCGAAGTCAGGAATAAATGTGAAGAAATTCTGAAGTTCTAGGACTGGCTATTAAAGTGCCTACAATGACCACATCACAGAGCATGTATGTATGCTAAAATATCTGATTTAATCTAATACATATCTGATATATATCCACAAAAATATTTTTAAGTAGGTGCTGTAAAATGTAAATGAAATTTACTAATTCCTCTCCCACTTTATCCTTACAAAGGGATTTT
>VYZW01035352.1:2124-12434 GCA_013401315.1 Balaeniceps rex | reverse complement strand
TTTCCTTGATGTGCCATGGGAACTTTGCCTGACTGATTATTATGGTCAGCTTCTTAGAAAAATGTAGTCCCATTTATAGCACAATCTGGCTTTCCTGCTGTGTGAACTACAACTTTCCCATTTAAGTTAATAGAAATCCAAGAGACAGAAACAGGACTATTGCACTGCTAGTAGCATTGATAGGCATGCTGTACATTGACTTTGTTTTTCAAAACCTGATTTTATGCTTAATCATAAACAGACAGTATTCTTCATGTTGGTATACTGCTGTCTGACTTGGTCTTGGAATCATAAAGGACCTTAACTATTGTTTGATTCTCTGAATTACTTTTAATAAGTCAAATAAATTCTGCATTTACACAGTCCATTCTATCAGAGACTGCTGAATTTTTGTAACGTTCATTAACACCTTCCTGAAGCAGTGAGGCTATTGTTTCAGCCACTGTCATTACCTACAAAGTCTATTTGAAAGAGACACTTTTCAACAGGATTGTTTGTTAGGATAGGAATTGAATATTTGAAATTGTTTAGCTGCAGTCCAACATCTCACCAAGTTTCCACCAACCAGTGTTTTGGGCACCGAATAAACTGAACTCAATCTATCAAGTATTTATATCATATTTCCCAAAGTAAAATTTCATTCCTTTAGGAAAATGTAAACTTTCCCACTATTTCCACATCAAAAGTTTCATCTGTTAAATGAGATGAAATGGAGCAGACTCCAAAAGCTGCTCCCTGGAAACGCTGCATTGCCTGCTGGCATATCTGCCCGAAGTATTTTATGTAGGTGGTTGAAAGACTCAGTTTCACTGTTCAACTCACTACTTGCCTACTCTCCTCTCAGGGCACTTTTTTATTAAAATCTCAGCTATATGATTAGAGATTTATAGGTTTTGGTGTAGCTATATCTTAAGATGTTCACCCTTGCTGCTTATTACCTATGATAAAATTATTATTATGATTATGATTATTATTATTATTATTTAGCAACATGTTTATTCTTAATCTGGTAACATTTCAGAAGTCTGAAAAGACTTGCTTATCTCAGTCAACACATGACAGGATGGGACAGGCTAGAATACCTGTACCTGTAAAGAGTAATTTATATCATAGTCTTTTAAGAGACTTAGGGTTAATAAAAGTTGTTTAGAAACCTGCTTGAAAAACCTCAGAGCAGATGTGTTTACCTTCAAGTCTATCACTTCGTAATTTCCTCTGATGGTCTCCAACCTCCATGATGCTGCTAATGAATTTATATCCTACTGCACTGCTCTTCTCCCTATGACAACTTCCTACCCAGCACTGCTCCATTCCTCCAGCAGTCTCTTTTCTAAATTTGGTAGCATACAACTTAGGGCAATTCCTCACATTTTCCAAAACCAGCCTTGTCTATACAAATGATTTGCAGACAAAAGAAAATCTTTATCAGAAGACAAAAATAATTATTATAAATTATTGTTTTTATCCAGCATAAAAACATTAATCAAACCCAGTTAAACACAAAAAGGACATAAGAAATCTTGTCTACAGCTGAAAACACGTGCATTTTCTGAAGCTATTGTTTCACCATTTGTACTCTTGCAATATATGAACTTCAAGATTACATATTCCAATTCTGCCTCTCTGAAATCAGCATTGGTCAGAAAAATGTCAAGAGATCAGACCAGTAAACACAGTAAATAAAGGCATCCTGACTCAAGATTAAAACACGAACAAGTAACAAACCAATGCCCCACCCTGTTCTCCCCACTGGATTTTTATTTTTGTTTTTGTACAGCTTTCTACAACTCTCCAAACCAGTGGCGTGAGCAGGAGGAAGCAGACGACTGGTTGAAATAGCAATCCTGTGGATCCCTTCTCCGGATCTGGAAACTGAGCCAAGGATAACAGTGATATCATTTATACTTCTCCAGTAAGAGAAGGATAAGATGATCTTATTCTAATCTTAAAAATTACTACAAATAATTCAATTTTCAAAGCAATTTACAGACTACAAGGTGTAATTTCCAAACCAAGACGCTTCACATTCATATCTGAATTTGCAACTGCTCCTTGTGCCAATACAAGGCTGGCTGATTTCTCGCTTAGCTGAATAAGGACTCATGAGTGGCCCAAATGTTGCAAGAGAACAAAGCTTTTCTCAAGTTCATCAGTTTTTTGAGACATCTGATTTTGAAGAAAATACTGGTGAGTTCAATGATTTGAACTCACTGGCCATTTGGCTTTAGGGAGCTTGCTACAATATTAATCTGCTTCACTACAAAAACTTAGATTTCACAACTAGGATCTCAACCTTATTTCCCAGCCTGACATTTTCACTCAGTGAGGAACATCAGATTCTGTACTAATTTCAAACGGCTAATTGTATAACATGATATTTAATGTGTTTACATACAAGAAAATCTAGACCTGCGTATCGTAGCAAGATATGATTTTTTTTTTATCTAACACAATGGTTTCAACCTAAAAAGAAAACAAAACCTTCTCTATTACATGGTATGTTGTTCCTTCAATAACTCTGAAATAAAAAAAAATATATTGCTGTGTAAGAATAGTGTCATACAATAATGCCCCTGTGAAAGTAAAGGACTGTACTGTGTTTCCTTAACAGAAAAAACACTTTTCTCATTCCGTTCTCTTTATGATGCTCACAAATAGGAAATATATAAAGTCAATAACAAAATCATAAAATTTAGAAGTAAGAACTGTTTCTATGCTTTTCATTGTCCTGGAAAAGACATAAATAAATTCTGGAGATGGATAAAGTCCAGTAATTTAATTCACCTTGGTCTGCTGAATATTCATTATATGACTTGTTGCAAATAACTCGCTATTGTCCTTCCATGTGTTCATTTGCCCTGTTGTAATTACACCATATTTTGAGATTCTAGGTGAGAGATACCACGAGATATATACATATGTGTAGTATTTTAATGTACAAGTTTTCTCCATCTACACAAAAAGAAACAGGGATATACTTTCTACAAAAGTCTCCATGATTCAGAATCCCTCACAGATGTGACTGCTGGACAAGGAGGTGGAACATGAACAAGCTGAGAGGTGAGACCCACTCCTCTCCAGGCACTGGAGGTGCATCTGATCTTCATGTGGAAAGGAGAAGATGTGGCAAAAACCTGCAATGGAGTGTTGAATCCCTCTCTGTGCAGGGGCAGGAGCTTGCAGACACAGCTTTTTCAGAAACCAGTATGAGACAGGACTATTTAAGCACTGAAAGAAGCAGGTTCCCCACTATCAACTGTGGACAGAAAAGACCATGGTATTAGACACTAAAACCAAAGCCTAGTGTTAACAGCATTATACTGGTCTAACATCTAGACAAAAATCAGATAAGTAAATAGCTACTGATTTTACTTGGATGAAAAATTTAGAATTTGGTTTTTCAACATTAAAGATGCTCTGATATCAGCACAGTTTGAGCAAACCTATGTATGAAGCGCTTGTTATTTCTCTGAGCACAGGGATTAATTCCTCCCTGGAGTACTTCCAGGGAAGTCAATGGAGTTGCCTGAGGGATAAACTTAGGGATGTTCAGATGACCACAAATGATCAAATGACTGCACTTTATGATATTATGCTCTCACCAGAGATGTTCTAACAGATTGTTTGTATTTCTAACTCAATTGAAAGGAACCAACTAACTTAATTGAAAGGAACAAGTTTAAATCTCCAGCTTGCATTCACACTCCCATTTTTCCTGTCTACCAGCAGGCACACTTACCAATTCATCCCTCTCCCATTCCCTAGTCAATGACCTAAATGACACACATACTGACCTCACAGCTGCTGGGCAACAGCGAGCGTTAGCAGTTGTAGTCATTTACAGGCAGTGCCTTCTTAACCAAAAAGCTTGTGCACTTACAATTGTGTGAATGCACATCAGTCAGAATAATCTTAATTCAAAATAATTGTTTTATACTGCACAACCTGGCATAATTCCACTTATGAGAAAAATGCTGCAAAATATTTTAACTTTTTTTTTTTTTGTATTCTAGTAACACAGTTACAATTCTGCAGCTAAGAAAATGATGCATTTTCTTGTACATATATTCATAACAGATTGGGTTTTTTGGTCATACATATGCATACACTGAAACAAATGTCTGTTTTCTACCTTAATGTTGCTGTACAGTTGGTTTTAGAAGGTATTTCACAGGAGGCTACTCTGGGCATTATGAAGACAAAAACCTAAATTCCCTGCATTTCAACATCTGTTTTGTTTCCATGGAATGACTCTGAATATAGCAAGCCAAAGGATGGTTTGTTTGTAGATATATTTTCTGTTGTTAGTCCAGGAGCCTTTGGAATTTTTCTTGGACTTTTAACTACAGCTACCCAGCAGTTTCATAGAGTTTCCTTTGTGTTTTAGGAATTAAGGATGTATGTCAGGACAGGTGTCTTAAAAAAGACACAACAAGAAAGTTTGCTACATTTTTTAACAGAATTATTCTCATTAACTCTCTGGGATCAGAGAGTATCAGAAATATCTGCCTAGCTTTTTGCTTTTTTGTGTATGCAACAAACAGTACAATACTTATGAGGGATAGTTTTTTTAAGCAGGAGCACAGAGTCAGGGGAAGAATATAAATCTATTTTCCTACTTGCAATGGAACAACTAACAGCAGAAAAACAATTTGTGTGTTTGGGAATATGAGCAGATCAATTACTGGGCAGGAACAACCTGCATTACTTTACATAATTATGTAGATTAATGAATATAATTTATTATACCACACCTTTGTCCTGGTTTTGGCTGGGATAGAGTTAATTTTCTTCCTAGTAGCTGGCATAGTGCTGTGTTTTGAATTTAGTAGGAGAAAAATGCTGATAACACACTGATGTTTTAGTTGTTGCTAAGTAGTGCTTACCCCTAGTCAAGGACTTCCTTTTTCAGCTTCCCATGCTCTGCCAGGTGCACAAGAAACTGGGAGGGGGCACAGCCAAGATAGTTGATCCAAACTGACCAAAGGGCTATTCCATACCATATGACATCATGCTCAGTATATAAACTGGGGGGAGTTGGCCGGGGGGCAGCGATCGCTGCTCGGGGACTGGCTGGGCGTCAGTCAGTGGGTGGTGACTGGTTGCATCACTTGTTTTTTTCCTGGGTTTTGTTTCTCTCTCTCTCATTCTCCTTTTCATTGCAATTTTATTACTATCATTATTATTATTTTTATTTTATTTCAATTATTAAACTGTTTTTATCTCAACCTGTGAGTTTTCTTTTGCCCTTCCGATTCTCTCCCCCATCCCACCGGGGAGGGGGAGGGTGAGCCGTGTGGTGCTCAGTTGCCAACTGGGGCTAAACCACGACAACCTTATAATTTCAAAGAATGATTTCCTTAGCTTCCATATACAAAACTTCTCTGATTTTCTTACTATTCAAATTTACCCTAGTCTCTGAAGACAGCTATGTCTATTAAAGACTATTCAACTAATTTATTATTCTTTTTATCCACTCCTTTCTAATGTATTTTCTCCCATGGATTAATAAAATAAGGGTCATGCTTCAGAGGGTGACAAAGCATGAGTCAGTTAGCATGATTTATAGTTCAGCTGAGGGTGCTAGCACACTGTTAGATAGATATTCCCATCAGTTTAAAGTTGTCTCCTAATGATGACAGTGAATGTTAGTGATATCTTCTCAAGCAAGAGCTGCCAGCATGCAAGAGTTAATAATGGCAGAAAAACAGGTAAAAGGCTAACTACTGAGGAGCCCTTGGAGATTTTTTAAATTTGCATCTAAAAGAACATGACTAGAAAACAGAAAGCAGAGAATATAAAATCTTGTATCATCTTGTTTTTCAGTTTAGAGAAGTATTCATCAGAATGAATGCTTTTTAATATTCTTGGTTGTTCTGTATTTTAGCATGGAACTCCTTTCAAATAGAAATACAGAGAAAAATGTGTTTCTGTAAAATGTATGAATGGTGTTAGAGTGAAAAAGGTCTTTAGAAATAGTTAAGGACTTGAGGGAAGTCACCTATAAATAGAAAGCTACAGTCAAGATCTAAAATACTGAGCAAAGTGACTCGTAACAGGGTATATTAAAAATGGGCATCTGCAGAAAATATGACTTAATGCAGTATTAACAAGTACTTATTAAGGAGCCATATTGAGCAGAAAAGATACATTGTCTTTTGGGTGCAGCAGAATCTACAGCAAAGGTTTATTTGCAGAGGTACGCAGCTCCAGAAGAGAGTCACCTGTACTGCTTGGACAAGGAGAAATTGAGCAATTCTGCTGATGAGACCAGTGCAGCTGTGCTTGGAGGAAAGCTTCCCTAGCTGGTGCTCCCACCCCCGCTTAGTGCTGTCACGTCCAATGCCTCCTGGGAGAAAGTAATGTCCCAGGATAAGACCATTTACAATACTAAATTACAGTGTTTGGGACTATTACTTTAGAAGATTAGAACATTTTTATATTGATCTTAGACTCTGTTTCACACCCCTGAGGTAATTACAGGCCCAGGGAGTGCCTCTAGCTCTGTTTATGGTGGGGATTAAAGGGATTGTAGGGACAGGATTACCTTTCAAATTTAATAGCTACCCTTTTGCTCAGAGATAGAATATTTGGTGTCATGATTGGTAAGTTCTGGGGCAACAACTTGGGGGATAAGGCAGATATTTCAAGAATCGTATATTGAGAGTGAAATATTTGACTCATCTAATATGTTAACAACCAAGACAACTCTCTTCTTTTAAAAAAAAAAACGTTGTGAAATAAAGCAAAAAACCTTGCATCCTCAAAGGTAAAAACTGTACCAAATAGCAACAGTGGTGTATCAATACTTTTATTGTATTTGCTTAATTTGATAGACAGATGGATCTAAATTTAGATTCAAATTTTTCATAGTATGCCCAACATACAGAAAATACTTCGATGAAGTTTTATTGCACAGTATGTTTTGAGTTCTAAAATCTGTTCCCACATTACTTTGAGAATATAGATTTATATGCAAATCCTATCGGCTTCAAAGATATTCAAATGAGACCTGTAGCAGTTATTGTACCACAACTGATTTCACAAATAATATTAGTTTTTAAGCACTTCATAGTTTTCAGTTCATGTAGCCTTGAAGCTCATCTGATTACCTGATTAAAAAACAGCACTGCAACAAGGAATTGAGAGCCTAAACAGTTTCTCTTAGCAAGCTATGAAACCTGGCATTTAAACTTCTAAGAGAAAAAGAAATCAAGTTTTATATATTTGTTTCAGTGGGATGTCTCCAACCTGTTTGTCTTGGAAGCATGCTGGTAACATTTGAAATTTCGATTTCAAAACTTATCTTCATATAAATTGATTAAAAAATAAAACAAGTGCATGTGCATCACAATTAGCATTTTTGCAAGACAGACATGGTAATGGAAGTGCAATCGATAATGGGCAGCAGTGATTGAACATCCCCACCATGCACATTGACTGAAAGACCAATCGCTGGTTTGGTCCCTCATACTCCTACATTAGGGTCAGGAATGCATTTGGGTAGAAGCCTAAGCTCTTGTGTGGTCCTGCCAAAAAGAGAGAATCAGAGCTGGGGACACCAAACATCCATAGCACAAAATAACTCCCCATTCTGTCCCAAACTTTAGGTGATGGACCACGAGGCTTCAAAACATTCATGCTGTCTGGAAGTCCTAGAAGCTTCACTTAAGGATTTAGAGAAGGAAAGCCCTGAGACAATTTCTAACATTCACTAGCCCTGCTGTGCAGGTGTGAACTCATTAACTCCCATGGTCTCAGCTATACTAAGGATTTGCAGGATTTGTTCTTGGCTTTACAGCATCGCATCTGAGAATCTTCCAAAGCTATTAATCTTTCTGTCCAGCCATGACTATAAAATCTTGCTGATTTTATCAGTCTGCTAGATCTGACAGCTGGTCATTATGACTGAGCCAGGAACCTTGCAATTTGGACTCCTAAATTCAGTTACTTTTAAGAATTTCAAAACACTTTTTAAATTTATTTCCTCCAAAAATGAAATTTTGGGGAAAAAAATCCTTTGTTCTGAAAAGAAACCATTTTATTCAAAATGTCAGTCTTCCATGGAACAGATCTAGCAACAAATTTTTGTCTTAGGCTGCAGAAAGTCTAAAATTAGGGAAGGAATGTATTTTTTATTATAATGACCATTCACTACTGGATCCTAGCAGGTATATCAGAGATATTTCAAGTCTAACTTTTTTCTTTTTAAACATTATTTTACTAATGGCAGAGGAAAAAATGATTTATCAAGCAGAGATTTGCCCAGAAAGGGAAACGAACACATGTTAAGGAAGCTTTAGTTATTCACTTATAAGCGCTGGTGAGGGCAGCATGGGTTCCCAAGTCATGCTCCTCCTCGGTCATATTCTGAATATCTACAGTATCTGATACCTCGTGATGATACCTAAGTTTTGCTTTTGAAGCAGAAGAGGGCTGTCTTGTCTTGCTCCACTTGTCCCCAGCAATAGAATACAACACTCTAATGTTTAACGTGTGATTCTGATTATACCCTCTAACTATGCATGTAGAGTAATTATATAAAACATTTGCTCAATCTGGCTATATAAAGTTCCTTAATGTTTTCCTGCTAACAAATGGAATTATAGCAGCTAGTAATAACATCAGCTTTAATTAAGTTTCATCTCTTATTTGAATACATCTACTTACTTTAAAGCCTGAGTCATTAAAGTTCTTACTAATAAGCCTTCTTTTGTAAACCAGATTCCTTTTTTCTGACAAAGGTCTGTATTTAACTATAAAGGGAGCAACAGCAATCACTATAGTTAAGATTACAAAACTATTTTTATTTTCTCTTCCTTCAAGTTTTGAATAATAGGCATTATATTTGCTGTAATCAGTCTGAGCTTGAAGGTCAATACTTTACTAGTTTGATCAAAAATAAAAGCATCTTAGAGATGGGAAAAATGCACATCTTTATTATAATACTCTACTTGTGGGTGGTTTGGGGGGGTTGGTGGTTTTTTTTTCTTTTTTTCTTTTTAACAGCACTATAACTGAAACAGCAAAGAGTTTAAAGCTCAAGTTTACCACAGCAATAGCTGTCAGCCAGAAATAGTTTCTTTGCTTTTTTCCTGACGGATACCGGTTTTAATTTGACTGCGTTACAGATATAAGTCTTTGCCACTCAGGTGCTGTCTCCAAAACTCAAACACTGTTCAGTTAAAGCCGACTCTGCTACCTTCAGCTGATCTTCCATTAAGCATCTGCAGTGATTTATTGTGCACGTGCTTGGATCTGAGGTGCATAGTAAATAGCAAGAAACAGACAAAAATTGGTCAGGCTGCCTGGATCATAAGGACATGAACAAGTGAAAATTTTAAGATGAAAAGGGGCTGCAATACATCCTTTGCATCTTTCTGTTTATTTGCTAACTGATCAAGCTGCATACTCACAGAGAAATCATTTCTTGGCAGGGATGCCGCAGGGATATCTTTGGAACACAACGATTATTTTTCCAGAACAAAACAAGATGCTGTGACTTTGCCTCCAATGGAAACACTTCAGTGGAAAATAAAACTGTGCCAGCAAATGGTTGACTTTATCTTTAAATCTAAGGGTGAATATCCCAGATTAAAACAAAAAAAAAATGGAATCATTTGTGAATGACACAGTTGAGCCTTGCAGGCTTTTTGACACCAACTTACAAGAACAAGTATTTACATTTATCATTTTAAACATGTCCCTTTGTAAGGTTCATTAAATCCTTCTGTTCTGGAAATACAGATCACTGATACATAGAAAGACTAATTACCTTCTCTACAGCATTACTTTTTTTTTAAGGATATAATTTTTTTTTTTAATCCTCTGCATTTTTTCTCCAAAGCAAGCACTTTCAATCCTTGAAATCCCCTTCCTATGGAACACCTTCCTCATCTCTAATCATTTAATCATCTGAATACGAATATCCCCTATTCACGTTTAGGAAGGGGTTTACTGTGAATCCTTGGACTTTGTGGTGCTATAAGCTATGCTGTCTGCCTCTTCTTAAGGAGGCTGTAAATCCTTCCTCCTCTGAAGAGCATGGTATTTCAGACTGCATTTTCTAACATTTCATATTTTAGTGTTTTATCAAGGAAGGGGAAAGTTTAGGGCACTATAATTTCTAGAGGGCATGTTTCAAAGCCAAGGAAGTCAATTAGAAGAAGGAAGGAGCTAGGTAATATTCTTCTTAGAAGAGAGGATGCTCAGAGTTTTTAAAGGCTTATTGCAGGGATAAGCAAAACATTTTATCAGGTTGTACATAGATTAATCAAGGGCAATTATAAAAATTGTTCAAAGAGATAAAG
>VYZW01035345.1:1656-50354 GCA_013401315.1 Balaeniceps rex | reverse complement strand
CTTTGTCTTATGAGCAGGATGTGATTGTTAGAAAGCAGAGCNTTGAATAATGAGAAGAAATTTAGAAAATAAATATGTATAATTAAACTGTATAAATACTGTACTTATTAGACTGGACGGTATGCACGCTTGGTGGAATGATCCCCCGTGCATCCAGCGCTGCAATAAAGAATGCCTGCTTCTTAATACTACATTGGCGTTAAGAAGTTTATTCCCGATTTTGGTGACACCTTGAGGCAATATTGTGACAGTTTATTATTTGATAACACAGGCATTCTGTATAACAACATGGCTCTGGATGCAGAGCATCCTTTAATCAAGTGCAGGGCTGGAAACAGAAATCGTAGATGTGTCAGTCTTGTAAGTGATAGGAAGTCATCAACACTGATTTGCTCCACGGAAAGCACATAGTCAATGTAAAGTGTCTCTTTTTTTCCTCTAGAAACTACCTAGAGTGCCCATACCAGCACTCGGAGGAGCTTACCCTGCCCTGCCACTTCTTTTCTCCCCTTCTTTCCCTCTCTGAATGGGAGTAGATTTCCACAGTGCCTGATTAAGGTAAAGTTTACATTTGCTTCTAGAATTACTAGAAACAGAGATGGTCCTTTAGGAAAGGCACACGTGGACATGACAGCTATGTGTTAATTTTTGGTGCAGACCATGAAGTAAATTTGACATGACTCTAAAATAAAGCACAATCATTGGATCAACTAGCTGCTTCTCCACTATTTTGTCTTCCCCAAAATTTGTTCTAACCTCCCAGCCACTGAGGATTTTTAGGTAGATGCTGTTTCTTGACTACAGTACTGACGATGTTCATTTCTCAGCTAACAGCTTTGCTCTGCCTAAGGGTGTTAAACCTTGCAAGACTGACGACCTGTTCTCCTGCAGAAAATGGGATCCTTGCGTACCTCAGAGCCTGACCATCTGAGCCAAAAAATGGCTGCAGTGTGAATGCGGTCCAGCTTTTGCAGTCATTAACAGCTTTGTAAGCTATAAGTTTGCTTTTCTTTTAAAACAACTGTAGGTATTTCAAATTAATGCATAGTATTGTTGATGTAAATTCTACCAAGAGCATGCCAACACACACAATACTGTCCTCTAATGATAGCTCATGGTGTGTGATATGCTTGACATTTATTGGGAATGGCTTCCCTGAATTTATCAACAACACATCTTCAGGCTTCTCAGTGAGGGGTGCAGGAGCTGCAATGATGACTCTCAGGGAAGAAGACAAAACCAAGACCTGAATGAGTGCAGCATTGCTTCTGCAGGACTCAGCTGTGACAATGCTACTAACAGATTCTTAGCTTCTCACAGGGAACCTGAGGTGCTCTGACTGCTGTTTCTCAGCAGCCACTGGAGCCAGCAGCAATGCTGAGCATGTCCGTACTTTTGCTCTGTTCTTCCTTTTCATTTTGGCATGAGTTTCTCAGCTCTTTTCCCTTTTGGGTGGACACATCCAGCCATTTTTTGCAGGGGGGATTGGCCTTGTGGTGCCTGGGAGCTGTGCCAGATAGGACTGTACGGTGCCGGTGTGGATGTATTAGGGACCCTGGGCTCATCACTGACCTAGCCAGGGGAAGGTGACTTCTGGTTCAAGCTGTGTCTGAAATGGTCTTGAGCTTTGTCAGAAGGGCTCAGGCTGTGGCTGAACAAACTGACTCATGCGCTCAGCCAGCAAAGGTCTTTTGTGTGTGAGCTATCCCGCTGGGTTTTGGTGGACCTATTCAGGGTGTAAAATGAAACACTTTCTGGGGTTTTTTTGTTGTGGTCAAAGGCCTTAGGGTTTAAACGATTCAGCGAACAACTGCTAAGAGAAAAGAACCACAAATTTAGTGTTAATCATCCTTTCTTGAAGCCTGGTATCAAATCTGGTACTGCAACCAATATAGCACACTGGAAATCCTTAAATATTGGATGTGAACACTGACAGTCCAAACAGGCATCATCAACCCCGATGTTTGCAGCCTTTAGGATTTGCGCAGCATTTCTGGACATCCTGAGCTTGGTTAGCATGGAGAGGGTGGGACCTGCACCTGGAGATTCCAGGTGGTGATGACATGGAAATTTTTCATTTGCTTTCTACAGACCTGGAAATTCCTGCTGATGAATTAAGTTTTGGGATTGCATCATGGGTTTAGGACATACCTCGACAGACACATTCTCTAATAACTGACAACTAACACACAGTATTTTATACTCATTCGGAAACTGATACTCTGTAGCTTTCACAGCTAAAAAAAATTATTCTCTGCTAAGATCCCTCATAAATTTCTATAGCACATTTATGTTCCAAATCTGCATTTAATTTAGGTTTAATAAGACATTTATAGTATAGCGTATTCACGAAACACTAAATGATTATTAAAACCTGTGGAGGATTAACAACTTCATAACTCATACTGGAGATACCTACATCAGCTATTAACTTGCTTGTAGATATACCACCACTGCTGAGCTGGAATGAGACCCTTAAACCAACACCTTCCCTCCCAAAAGAGGGGCCCCACACTGTGCACATAATTTCCCTTTATGCCCTGGCCCAGAAGAGACGATGTGACGGCCAACCTCCACTGAAGCAACGCGAGTTTTACCAGTCAGTTGCAGAAAGCCAAGTTTTCATCCCCCAAATTTCCTCATTTTTCAAGGCACATTGCAAGATTTTTTTAGTTTTAAAGGAAACAGCCCACACTGGTGCTATAATACTGATATGACTGTGATTGATAATTGTTTAAGAAACACGTTCTGTGTTTTGTACCTGTGTAAGGTCTGGAGGACGGGCAGAGCAGGGCAGAATTATCAGGGATTGGGTGGACCTCTGGACTGCAGCATGGACTCTGCAGTGAGAGCTTGCTAGGAAGCTTCAGCCACCTCTCTGGAGTTTACATATGACATTACATATATTTATAAATGAAGATAATACCGGAAATCTGTTAAATGATGTAGGATACACCTGTAGCTGTTTCAAACCAATGATCCATTCCACCCTTTGTTTCTCCTCATGCTTGGTGAGCAACTGATGGACTTGCTTTGCTTCTGCCAGAGGGTGCTCAAGGGTCTGGAATGGCCCTTGGTATATTAAGACAAGCAAAATTATTACAGGTAAATTAAATGAATCTGCGATGTCGGGAATGGATACAGGGTCTTGTGTCCCTGTGGGCAAGCAGGACAAATACAGGGCAGTGCTGGACTTCCCCAGGGAGGGCAGGTGATGGGGAGGAGGACAGGGAGCACCCTGCCGACATGTGGCCATGTTTCTCCTTGATAACAGGAGGATGCATGTGGCCTGGCCCTTCAGCAGGGGGGATTTAACAATTTTTATAGTCCTTAACTGAAATGTTTATGATACAGCCACGCTGAGCCAGTTCTCCCAACTGAGGGTTAATGGGCACAACTGTAGGGTCAGTGTCAAGGCTGTGAGTAGAATATGCACATTTGGTGTTAAAACTGCATTGTTTAAGGGTTTGAATTGAAAAGTCAGAATATTTTCCTAAATTTGTGTAGATTTCTTCAACCCACGAGTATCGTCTAATAGAAAATGAAGCGGACAGTACATTTTTGTCTATGTATTTTGCATGCTGCTGCATCAGCTGCGCTCCTGCTTTAACCAATCTGCAATACAATAGACAAAACATGAGAAGTATTAGACAAAATAATGGAGGGAAAACTTAAATTTCCTTGTCAAAATATCTGTTTATGCAAGCCTGACAACATCTCCTGGCATGTGGCACAAAAAATGGGGGTTATTTCTCTGGGCGCTAAAGAGGGGACACTGTCAGATGATCAGATCCGTCCGGACACGCAGAACCCTGCTCCACAGCCTGATAACATCAGGTCATTTAATCCTGCAAAATACCTGCTAACAAGTCAGCAACAGGAAGCTGTTGAAGTGTAGAAGAAAGAGCAGTAGTATCATCTCACACTGTTCATAAAATAAAAATACTTTTTTTTTTTATGTGACCTAGGCACTAAGTAGCATTTCCCTAGCCAAGCTGGAAGAGAAGTCTTTGTTTAACAACTGGAAAAAGTGCTTAAATCACTCATAAAATATTACCCAGGTTTGACAAGTTTATCTAGTAGTACCGTTGATATCTTCAACGATGGTGTTTCTGCAGTGAAAAAAGAGCATTTGATATGAGGGTGGATATATAATTTTTGAAAGCGTTAATAGCAGTTCAATGTGATACTCTCATGCTGTCTGTCCTGAACTCTTAACCACATCTGTGTATTTTCTGAGTTACTAAAGCCTCTGTCTTGCCTGGGAGTGCAGGTTGTGCTGTATAAGCCAGACACATATTTATGAGGTTGTAGCTTGGCCGGGATTAACAACAGACCAGACGGATGGGCTGTGCTCAAAGCTACGCACAGAGCAGGGCTGAGACCATTCAGGCAGTGTGGTGGGGACAGGGACCTGGGAGGGAAGGGGGTCACAGCCTTTGGGCACAATGAGTATCCCTGCATGGTATGCAACCAGACTGAGTGTCTTTGCCTCATCCATCCCCTCCATAAAGCTCCTCAAGTGTCTGCTACTTGTTAGGATCCAGGGAAGTTGGTACCATCTAACGAGCACCACATAGGTGGCAAGCAGTGAGATTCGCCTCCTAGCTCAGCCATGGGCTCCTCTGATGAGCTTAGCTGGGCGCTTAGCTGTCTTGTCCTTTACTGATACATCTGTAAAACTGCACTTTATTTTTATGGCTTTAGGAGGATATTGTGGTGTAAAGGATCGTGTTTGAAGCTAAAAATAACAAGAAGCCAAAAGCCAGGCAGTGTCGTACTGGAGCAGGCTCAGCACATCTGCGTGCAGAAACCCCACAGCATTTGGTCCTTGCCCAACTGAATGCTTAATTTAAATGCTAAATAGACAACTAAAATACTACTGTTGGCAGATATGCAACTACTGGTAACAAAGTGGGTACTGGCGAACAAAAAAGCCTGGGACGGATGGGTGATGACTCAGTGCTGCTGATGACGGGCTAAAGCAGAGCTGCTGTTGCATGGCTGCAGTGTGAAGGCCTAGCAGGTAGCGGGTTTCCCGTTCCCCTGCCTGATTTGTAGAATTTTGTCTGCTGTGAATTATGGTTCAAAGTTACACCCATAAAGAAATTGTAAGCGTGTTTTCACTTCAAACCATTGGAAATACCCTGATCAGCTGTAACTAAAGCCTGAGGTCCCTTCCCAGGGCAGTGAATGTGAGTAATTCAATAGATTCATTGAAATGAGCTTGGGTGAGGAACTAATATTAAAGAAATTCTTTTCGTTATCAAGTCTTTCTAGTCCATTAGGATTTATTCAGACATTCAACTTTCATTACTGTCTGTGGTTTCTGAAATTTCGTTCTTGGATTTTCTGTCAACTGTTCTTGAACCCCTGGACAGGGGAAGGAAGGCTACAAGGAGGCCTGTTGAGTTTTTTCTTCTCCTTTAAAGAAAGAGAGAATTACCACTGTGTAATATGCCCCAATGAGGAAGTCTGGGGGCTCGGGACAAGCGAGTTCAGCCAGTTAACAACAGATTGTTTTCATTGCTTCAGCATGTCAGTGATTACTCTAATGCTGAGCTCTGGTGGGGGCTGGATGATGATGGTGAGTGCCTGAAAACTGGCCCCCAATTCATTATTCTCCACAAGCACAAAGGTCAAGCGCCCACATCCCGGTGATTGGGCACCTTACGCAAAGTGCATGTGCTGGGAGAAGCCCCTGACATCTTTGATTTTTCCCACACACAAACTGTTGGTACAAGATGCAATCTGGGAATGAAAGGGCCGTGGACAGGATGATTGGGGACAGCTGCTCCCCAGAGGCCTCCAACAGCAGAGCCCAAGCACTAAATACCCTCCACTTTCCATGGCCTCAGGACAGGAGAGGTGTCAGGCTACAAAGAGGCACAGATGGAAGTGAATAGGATTAAGCAGTGCTGATTAACTATAAGTATTTTTTCAGTGAGGTAATGGCACTTAAAATAAAAAAAAAAGGGAGGTGGGGATAAAAGAAGGAGGATATGCCCTCACCAGCTTCTTCCATCCATCATCTGAGGATGACCAAAGCTGTGCCTGCGATGGGTCATCTGTGTCTGTGGGCTCATCCCCACTGAACCATCACTTGGGTTCGAAGAAAATTAGTCTTGAAGCAACCCTCCCTGCCCTGCTTCTGCCACTTTAATGATTAATAGAAGAAGACATGGTCTTTGTACAGATAAATCTCAAACCCACTTGACTTAGCAGCAATGACTCTAGTAGGTTTTGGATCAAGTCTATGCAGTGCAAGAGCTTCTCCACTTTTTTAACCAAAGTGCATGGGCATTTTTTCATTTCTTCTGCAGGTAGAGGTGATTCCAGCAGGTGTTCATGCCTTCCCTGCTAGCTCTCCTCTGGTGGTAAAGGCCATGTGTGGATAAATCCTGCTGACCTCTAAGGGGAAAGACTCTTTGTTCACCACACAGGGTTTTCCCAATTTAATTTCTTTTATCACATCTTAGATATAATAAAGATGGATAAAGACTAAACATAGCTTTTGCTTGGTTTCCTTCTGATGTAAATGATGACATTCAATGTTTTTATAATCAGTTACTTTAACACATCTCTTAAATCTGAGGAAGCAGAAAGGTACATTTGAAAGAACAGTATGAAGAATCCGTAATGTTGTGATCAGAGATCTATGGAAGAGATTCCTGATGTGCAGAATAACTGAGCTGGTTTCTGATATTTTGATTAATCTGTGTCACATAATGGACTTTGGCTCAGACGGACAGTTAATTTTAATTAATCTAGAATGCGTGTTTTCTATTGGCACGTCTATGTCTCTCCTCTCAACAGCTTTCTCTGTGCTCATGAGGTTCTGCAATGCTCTGGCTGTCAGCAAAATCTGATACTGAAGTGGTGATGCCTTATCTTGTTAAATTTCTATTGTTTATGTCAATTCTCCCTGCCCCCTTATATAACCAGTTAGACCAGAATCAGCCTACAGGTGGTTTAATTCTTCTCTCAGTTTACAAAGGCACCTGTACAGGGAGGCCTTGTGCTTTCTCACCTGGAGTAACTGGGAGCAGTGAGGAGCTCCTGGATCAGGCTCCCGCACTGCAGATCAGTTATATGCTAGCCAGTTGCTTCTGCTGCTATCAAAACCTTCCTCGTACTTCACCATATACTTACAGGTTGCATAAAAAGGTTGAGCTAATCCAAAAGAGGAGGAATTTCCAACTCCATTAACTTTACTGTAACCTGAGAAACCTCTTTCCATGTTGTTTGTGGGCAAATTGCTCTTGCTAATGGCCAGAGTGGAGCTGGCAATATTGCCTTTCCTACTGCTGCCAACCCCCAGCCTATTCACGTGGCCCACGCATTGTAGCCCTTATTCTTTCTAATCGCATGACAAAAAGGATCAGGTTTTTAACTGAGCAAATACAAGTTCATTTGTATCCTACAATTCCACTGCCAATGATGCGGTGCTGGCTCTGCTGGCTCTCTGTGAAGATGACAGTGGTGTGAATCTCCAGCCTCTATTTCCCAACAAGATATCCTAGCATGAGTGACATTTCATTATTCTCATTACAGAGTAATATTATGGTTTTCAAATAAAATGCTTACACAGAAAATGAGTTGCTCCCTAGGGGATGTGAACGTATGATGAGAGAAACTTTCAAGAGGAGAAGAGTGCTGTTTTCATGAACTCAAGTGCTGCACTTGAGAGTGTGTAATAGTGGCTGGTTTGATTTTGCATTTGTACGTGAAGCTGAAAAGAGAGCAGAGCTTTCACCCTGAAACTGTTCATCCACCACAGAAACTTCATTTCCTCCAAGTTCTGCTTTTTTAGGCACTAGGAAGCAACAGTCTGCTCCTGTAATGCTGAAAAACAAGCACAGAAAATCTCAGCTGGCATAATTATCATCAAAGCCCTGGGTATCTGGCTTTGCTACATTCCAGCTGGAGGGAAGTAAAAATGGGGAGTTTTGTTTAACGTACGCATCGTGGATGTAGCATGGAGGGAACGTGCCTGAACAGAAACTGGGAGAAAAACAGCTCATGCACACATCTTCTGGGGAGTCTGGGTGGTGGTTTCAAACTCAAAGTCAGTAACTTTGATCCCATTCCATAAATAAACATGACAAACTCAGCGAGGCATCAAGATTACAGACCAAAGACCATTGCAGATGTAGGGGCAGTTACTTTTAAAGTCATATAAATGTGGAGGCAGGACTTCTGTCACCAAGTACGCTGTTGTCCAAAGCAACATAGGATTTCCAAATGGTTGTGGTACCAAAGCCACAGGAAAAATGCAAGACCTCCATAAAAATCTGGGACTAAGTACATTCCCCACTGTGTAATGGAACAACTTCCAATTTCTGGTTAAGCCAGGATGAGTTTGCACTTTGTTTCTTTGTACATTCATAAATTCACTGCAGGCAGAATCCCCAAATTACTATGTTATTCCCCAGGAATTAGCAGCCACTCCACTTGGAAAAAAAACCCCAAAACATTTCAGTTGGATTAGATGATAAATTTTCCATCTGGAATTGTGATTATGTTGTCTTTATTATAAGAGGCCCAATGATAATTTCCCCCTTACTTGAGAAGAGAAAAAGCTCAGCAATTTCCATACCTCTAACTCTCAAAGTATCTTTTACTTTACCTCCTTATTGGAAATGCCATTCCCCAATCAGGCAAATGATTTTAATGTAGGCTGGATTTTGAAAGGCAACGGTCCAATCACTGGATCCACACAGAATCTGGGTAGGAGTCAGAGCAAGTGGAGGACTAGAGCAGAGTAATTAATAGGCTTAATAGCATGACTATTTTTATATCATGCTGCATAATGCTTATTTATTTATAGACAATTTAAGATCATGAAGTCATGTTTAATACAAAATCTGCTACTTCAGCTCTATAAAAATACATCTTTTATTTATATAGTTATATATGGTGGACACATGGATGACTTACTCCAGGGAAAGGAAATCTCCAGCTGTGCCTAATTTGTGATAAAGCATTCAACATTTCATTAACATGTTTAATTTTGCAGTTTAGAAAACAAAATGTCCTTAATCAGACAGGTCAGGGACTGTTTGGAGCACAATATTGTAACAATCACAGTTATTTCTCTTGTGGATACTGTAAGACCAGTGGTTAAAGACACTTGCAAAACATTGCTTAGCAGTGGATTTCAGTGAAATATCAGTTTATCTATCCACATGGATTCTCCAAATTTTGGTTTCCCTTTGCTGAAAGGGTACTGTAGCCAGATCAATATATCATGGAAGTATAATTGACAAGTTTTGAACAAGTCAAAGGTATGAGTAAGCCTTCAGAAGTTTGACTTTTCTATACCATCTTCAAGCCTTTTAAAGCTGAAAGGTTTTCTTGAACAAGTATTTTTATAACATATTAGCAATTATGAAGATAACAATCAGCATGAGGAACTTTCTCACAACAATTTAATTTGGCTGCATCCTTATCGTGTATGGAATTCTTAGATAAAGCTGGATTTAAAATAGTCTCCACCATCTTTTTGATAATTACACCTGAAAAAAAATCTGTTTGAATCACCAAATCTGCCATGGCTGTGAATATTTGCTAATTTTTTAGTCTTTTATAGACTATAGTGGAAAAGTGTTGCCCCCCCTACATTAAGTCCCGACCTTGCTTCTGCATGCTGTGCTGTGAGTTTGCACACCTTGTGTACAAGATGGATAGTGTAAAGGACTTCAGAAGTGGTACAATATGGAGTGTTTCCATATCTTGTCTTCTTGGATTATGTCAGTGAGGAACAAGGAGATTTGATTTAGTTCCTTCAGTAGCTTTAACTTCTACCTGCAAATGAACAGAAAGACTTGCTTGGAAGCAAGTGTTTATTAAGAGAAGCCTGAGTAACACCTATACACCCACAGTACCGTCAGCTTGGACAACTGCAGTACAATCTGGTCCCCAAACTGCCATGCTGAAAACAAGAATTCAGATGGCATCTCCTTGTGCTTGTTCTGCCCTCGAGGTGTGAACAGAGACAGCTCTGAGGGCTGGCTTTGGCTGTGCTCACAGGACCGCTGTTGCCTAAATACATAGCGGGGGAAATGTTATAAATGGCAATGCTTTATCTGCTGTCAAATACTAGTACAGAAACGCTTAGCCCTTTCTTTTGACAGAAAAATAACTTTCTTCTGCCAGCAGTTCCTTCTGCTCTGCATGGACTCATCCCAGCATCACTGAAATGCCACTGGCAGTCAGCATATACAAACACATTGCATGTAGGTCAGGCCACAAGCTAGGCTAAAGGTAAAAGAGAAAACTTTCCAATTCTATATAATTCAGCACATTACATGTAGCATATGTGAAGAAAACGGAGGATAAAAAAAAAGAAAAAAAAGGTTTATCTCTGAAGTCATCACAACGCAATAAGACCCCTATGGTGTCCCACCTTTGCACATCACAGCAATGAAATATGAGTTGACAAAGTCTCCTAAAGGTGAATCCAAACACATCAGCCATCAGGAAACTGGCATTATGTCTCAAAAAGGGCTTTTACTTTTCAGGTGGGTCCCACGCGTTTCTCCGCATGTCACAGTGGAGATTAAGTTTCAGGTCAGCAGCCTAATGAGGACTTGTCCTGCCAGGTGAAGGAATGCCATATGGCTTTTTCTCCATTTTTTCTGGAGCTGTCTTGGATTGTTGAGAGTTCATGGGGCAAGCGGGACTAAATGTGCGATGCAGTTTGTGAACAAATGCTAGCAAAATTAGTTTTGTACCAAGAAATACTGTTTTTCTGCTATTTTAACAGATTCTGACAGTTATTGCTTGGCAGCATATAAAAAGATTTGTTCTTTAAACAAGACCTCACTTAATTGTTTACCAGCATCTCCTTTTCTGTTTAAGTAGAGGCAGCTTCCACATTTGTTCTGCCAAAGGAAGAAGGTATTGAAATAAGTCTGATGGGTAGGTTGGCCTCCCAGATATTTCCAGGGAAATCAGACACTCACATACTGGAAGTTCCTTGCCCTGTAAATATATTGTGATCAAAGGGCTACAAATCTGGAGCACAGGTGCTGCACATTGTGGCTGCAGGAAGAACTACCTAAAGTTTGAAAGTGAGAAGAAACCAATCTGGGAAAAATCAGGGATGGGTTTTTAAGACTGCCTTGAGCTCAGCTGGTAAATACTTGACAAAAGTATTAAAGTCCAAAAGACTTAAAAATTTAGACATCATTATTATTTTTTTCAAATTTTGTCAAAGCTTTTTTGGGGCTCACTCTGTCTGCCTGTGATTCTGTCCGTCTGTTTCCCTCACTTTCTCTTTCTGAGTGGGGGGTTGAGAGGTTGGCAAAGGGATAGACTCCAGATGTCAGGGAAAAAAAGAAGGAAGAAAAAAAACCCCAGAACTGATCCCAACAGAGAATGTTCTGAATCAATGGCCTCCACAGTCTAACAGCCCATGGACCCCAGCTCCATTTAACAAAGGCATTATCTGTGCCAGGAGTGATGCTGCCTCCTGACTGTATTTGTACTACAAGCTTATTCATATTCAGAGGAAGTGCCCTGGGTCGGTGTGTGTTCAGCTAGGTAACCCCAAGGTCAGGTTTAATTACTCTAAAAGGTGGCACATGGCAATGAATGAGCTCTAATGATTTAGATAGTATCTATTTCACATCAAGAAGTTTCCACTCTGAATAGACCTAATCGAAAGTAATTTGAAAATTAGGGAAAATAAATACCATGCCCACAATGACCTAAATACCTATTTCCTTGAATTTTATGCTCTAAATAACCTAATTCCTGGGAAGTTTAATTTTTCCCTTCTGCTAAATATACAATTGCCTGGGAGAAATGATTGGTCATAATCAAGCTTTTTAAAGCTGCAACTGTTAAAATATTATTGTTCTACTAAGAATTTTGGAGGGGAAAGCAGCCAGTATAGAGGAAGGGAGCGAATATCCCCAGGCTGTCAGAGTGAATGTCCATGGGAACTCTACTCATGCAGTACTGCTTTCACATTTTTATATATGTGTATGTTTATATATTTATGTATTATTTACATATTTATATATGTATGTATATATTTTTCTATATATGTATTTGTGTATATATACACACACGCTGTGTGTGTATATATATGTTTAGGTACGAGACATTTAGTATCCTTAGTTTCACATCCTGCTTTCACAAATAAATAATGATTTACCTTTTCAGAGAAAAGTGTGATCCTTTCTCAGCCTGACTTAAAGAGGAAGAGTGAAAACCCAAACGTGCACATGCAGATGGTGCCGGTGTGCTGGGCTGTGGCGTGATCAGGACTGGCACAATGTCCGCATCAGGAGTGATGTGCTCGTGTCCACCAGGCTCTAAGCCATCATCATCTTGCCATACATGTCTTATGCTTGTGCTTTACACTCCCTCCCCAGCCTCTGCACCCTTGCATCTTTAGGCAAAACATGGATTGCATGGACTATGTGGTCAGGAAAAGGCTACGTATGTCCACAGCCAGATGGGAAATGTTTTCTGAAGAGATGATGAATACTTCATAGATGTGTTCTGGTAACTGACAGGTTAGGCATCTCCGACCCAGACATGTCCCAGCAGGGTCAGGACAGCTGCATTTTTTTGCCCAGTGCTTTGTTGCACATCAGATGCAAACCCATAGAAAGCAGAGGTTTTGCACTGTGTCTGTGCCCTGCACATACTCCATACATTTGGTCAGGCACTTCTAGATAAACATGTGATGCGCCAATGTTCAACCAAGCCATGTGGTCTGATACTTTTGGACTTTCTGTGCCCTGAGTAATTGTGTGGTTCGCACATTTGTGCTGGGAAATCCCAGGCAGAAACGTGTTAACCCTCTAGTCAGGTATACAACCCTACACCTATAACTGAAGAGGTTGTGGGATTTGGTTTGCTAGCAATTAACATATTGAAGTATTTGTTTGGAAAAGCTAGTGATTTCTTTATGACCTTGAGCCATCAAAGACTTAAGTATGCAATTAGTTTTAGCTGCAGCAAGGCATTTAGAGTCAAACATGTGTTTTACAGCTTTGACAAATCAGAGCATAGCAGAAACTAATTTGAAAATAAAAAATATACAGAAAGTTGAGGGGAAAACCATTTCAGCTTGCAGTCATGCCATTTTTACAGGATACTCATGTTACGCAGCTCTTTTGCTTGATGACAATATTGTGCACTCCAGTGATGTGATTGCCTGTATGTGGATAAAGCTAAATACACTCTGCTGTACTGCAACACTGGCAGAGTCCAAGTTGCGTTAGTCCCCTGTTGTGTTCAGCCCAGAGCTATGTAATTCAGCGTAGTGGAAGCTGAATGGCTTTGAAGAAGTGGAAACCTGATCTTGTGTTACCTTCAGGTACAGATGGAACTCTATCTCATTTAAATTTTAATATCAATTTCAGCAGAGGAAAATTATAACCGTAAAGATGGTTATAAGTGTATGACCATTATAATCATAAAGATGGTTGTAACCATATAACCATTATAACCATAAATGGCCTTAGGGGTACCAATAGTACGTTTGAACTTTCCTAAGAGAATTTCATGGCTATTCATCTACTAATTAATAGGATCTAGACTTTCAACAATTTGTCCAGAAGACCCAGCTGTGGGCAAGAAGGTGGTAATGGCTTATGTGCTAAACTAAAAAGAACTTGCAAGTCTCTGGGGGGACACTGAAGATCAAGAAATGGAAAACACATACAGTGTTTTGGCTGGCTTCTGGGGGGAAGCAAAAGGGAAGTACACAGTGATTGACCCTATGCACAGAAATGTGCTATGTGCACAATGGGAAACCAAGACAATCCACTTATTTCAGTGGTAATTAATAATATTCTTACAGTCTTTTGTCATGTTGAATTTTACACTAGTTGCTGTTTCTTCTCACCTGTGTAATGTCTTGGTGCTGTTGCTTATTTCTTTATGGTGTTCCTAACATAAAGTCTCCAAGGAAGGCCCTTTCTTCAGCTCGTTCTGGGGCGGTGATGGCGTTGCAGCTGGGGAGCAGGTCAGGATCCAGCATGACATAGTCACAGGTCTGGGGTGGCAGCAGCCACTGAGGTCCAACCTGTTACAGCTCCCACCGCTTTAGGGAAACAAAAAAAATGAACACAACCTCAATGGGTGTAAGACATTCTTTTCTTTACAGAAAGAAAGAAAAATTTAGGGGACAATTTAGGGGACAGAGAGGTAAATGCCCTTCTCTGGCTGAAATTGCACTCCTGTGCCTGGATGTCTGTCCTATAGCCAGTGGTCCCAGGGTGTGGAGGATGCTGCTGGTGTGTGCAGTGTGATCCTGTGACACAAAGGAGTGGAAAATGGGGCTATCCAACCACCCTCCTACGTTAAAATGGCTCTTTCTTTCTTCCTCTGTTACCATCTAGGCATCTTGTTGCAAAATATGGACATTTTAAACTATAATTTGCCTTTGCTGATCTATTGATCCTGATTGTGCCTGAGATTTGGGAGTTTCCCAAATACAATAAGTGTGTTTACATGCAGTAGTCAGAGAGGAAATTATATGTGAAAGCACTCAGTAAGGAGATGGTATTTTGTTGCAATTATACATAAGCCTTGTGTTTACATGGGATTTTTAAGGAGAATTCAAAGCATATCTCCTTTTTGTGATGCATCAACAAGCATATCAAATGATTGTTCAAAAAGCTTGTGCCTTTTGCAAAAATAGAAACCAAATGGCTGAGTAATTTCCAACAGAAAAAAACCTGCTATAGCAATTCCATGGTCTATTTAAAACTCCTTTATAAAACCTTTTAAATAATAAAACTCTACACTCCTAATTAAAAAAACCCAAACTATTGGCTCTGTTGGTTTCATGTTTCTAAACATTATACATTGTAGGGCCACTATATGAACTGCATATTTTTCCCCCTCCAAAGATCGGATGCTCCACTCTTTCTCTTCTGCAGTTGCTCCTCTGGCCTGACCCTTTCCCTGGTGTGGTTACGGTCCCACAGGGCACTCCACCTCCTACGTCCTTGCCACTGCTTTGGAAGTGACTGAGTGTCTTTGAAGCAATTTTCTTTCACAGCACTTGGGCTTTGCTGTGTTGAGGACACGCTGACTGTCACAGGCCGAGTCTCCTGCCCTTGGCTGAGCTTGAGCCTCTCGTAGACAGTCCCATGTGGCACCACTCCTTCTGAATCCAAAAAGCAATTGCTGGAAACCCTTACTCTGACCTGCTTGTACTGTCTGCTGCAGAAGATTTCACTGAACCTAATGGGACCATTCACAGCAACAACCACCTGATACACACATGGTGAAAAAAAGAAGAGGAGCGGAGCGGGGAGGGGAAGGGAAGGGAAGGGAAGGGAAGGGAAGGGAAGGGAGACAAGACATGAAGGTTGTAAACATTCAGCTAAGCAGGAAAGGTCTCCTTTGGGAAGGGGTGATTGCAAAACGGAGGCTGATGCCAAAGACATTCAGAGGACTTTTTTTTTTTGCTTTATATTTCTTTCATGGAGAAATACAAGCTTCTGCAGCCATGGGGTTCCACAGCACTGCTGCAGTTTACCCTGACTGTATCCCTCACCTGTGTCGCCTGGCCAGGCTGAAACCAAAGCTTGTCTGTACAGCCGAAGCCAGGAGCACTGAGCGCGAGGCTGTTCCTGCCATACACATGCAGAGAGCATGGTGCATGGAGTGTGTGTTTGTCTGTGAGCGATGTAATGAATTAATAACTTCTAATTAAAATCTCCTTTGTCATATTAACTGCCTTTTTGGTGGCCACTACAAATTCTCTTTCAAGTGTCACACTTGAACCGCAGCTAGTCACTGGCTACATTCAAAGGACATGTCTATAACCTCTGGGTTCATGTTACAGAGGCCCCTTAAAAACAGTTCGCTTTTTCCCTAACAAAAAGGTCTGGTAATTTAGCCTCAAAACAAACAAGTTAAACACATTACAAACTAAACCCATGATCTTTGCACTCCCATTACAGCAGCAGGCCAGCTAAAATCACGCATAAACAGGCAGATTGGCTAGTTTTCTCGTACTGTAAACAGGATATGTTGTGTTATGCAGCGGCATGGCACCCCTGCTTTTGCATCTGTCCAGTTCAGCAGGCCAGGATGTGGGGCTGGGGGGTGGTGGCGTAGGCTCCCTGAGAGAAAAGACATGAGATTATACGCAGTTTAATCACTTATGTGGGGTTAAGTTGATTGCCAGGTTTGTAGCAGTGCATGCACAAGCTGTGGTTTGAAAACAGCTGCCTGTCTGTGCAGCAGTGGATTTGCCCATGCTCCCTCAGGTGTTTGTGCATCGCTGCTGAGCTCAGGAAGGACATCCATGCCCAGCATGTTCACATGCCCAGGTGGCTGTTCTGAAATGGAGTGCTCTGCACACTGCTCTGTCTGCTTCACCTGGCCTGATGCATTGCTTGCCCCTCTCATGGCCTCCTAGTAACTGAAACAGGGAGGCGAGCCACTAAGTCTGCTCCTGCTGGAGACCTGGGCGTGGCCCACAGGTAGTAAAGCATGTTGGACTGGAGCTATTTTGTGGCTGAAAAGGTGATGAAAGCTTCTGTGGGCAACCACCCAGAAGGACAGCCTGGGCCTGAGCTCCTGCCCCCGCTTGCAGCTGCCAGACCTTTGCCAGGCTCAGGGGATCTGAGTACCTTTGGGAATGGAAGTGCCATTACCATACCCATCTGACCAGGGTGGGCAGCCCAGGACACTCTTCCAGCCCTCTGAGCTTCGCAAGCATTTTTCTTCCCTTCCAAGTGCTTTTCTAAAACCAACCTGAGTCCAGACGTACATACAAGCAATCAGCATCAGGCAGAAAACTGAGAGGAAATCCAAGGTGTGCTTACCTGTGTAGGTGCACATTTATTACAAAAGAATCAGTTTATATCTTCACCATGAAGATATAAATCAGTTTATATGTTCACAAGATCTTGCACTGACAGCTGCTTCAATCAAATGAGGAGGTCTCATTCTTACAGGTCTCGTGGTTTTCCCCCATGGTGATGTCTCCTAGTGACTTGGCACTGATTTCTACTTGAACAGTGAAGATCCACAATACTCAGTTGTCAGTCTCCAAATTTCCAGCCCACCTCTCTTTTTTTGATTTCACCTCTTTGCTTGGAGGTATCAGTGCTGCACACAAGCAAGCCGAGCAAGGTACCATTCCATATACCCAGTGCTGGTTGTAGTGAATCAGAGGAAACTTTTGTGATTTAAATCTTCTGGCACATGTTTCTATGTTTAATGCTGTTTAATGAAAGCTGCTTTTCTTATGTGCATGTGTACACACACATTTTTAGTCATATTTTTCCAATTAGTTTCATACAGCAGATCACATTCAAATGGGACTCTGAGTCTGGACTGATGGTAGCTAAAAGCACATGGACTTTTTGCATGCACTTGCGATATGCTAAAATCTTTCAGTTATTAACAAAGCCACATTGTTGATAATTTTCTTTTGCAAGGGAAGATTGAGAGGCCTGGCTGTTTAGACAAAGAAGAACTCCCATGTAGTCCCAGGCTCAAAACCATAATATTTCCTTTGCTGTATATCGGGTGAATTCTCCTGGATGGTGCAGTGATCTGCCTCAAAATTAATGAATGCTAATACCTCTACCCCTAGTTGACTGAGGCACAGCTGACAGTACAAGCCAAGTGTAGTGCACTTTCCAGAGGAGACAGAGGAGACACAGTGCCATCTACTACCTCATTTGAAACCCACAGCAAAGTGCAAGTCACCTGGGTAGTCTCGGAGTGCCAGGCGTTTGCTAGGATGGAGCAGTGCTCTTGTTTCTGGAAGTAGCTTTAGCAACCCTGAGCTCTGGAGGAAGTACCTGATGGTGGTGTATATCCATATCTAAGCGCCTGCAGAAGATGGCAAAGCAGCAACTCAGGGTGGCTGATGGAAGTAGCAGTTATCTGTGGGTGAAGACAACATGTTCTTTTCCAGATCCATTATTTTTCCTTTCCTCCCTTCCTTCTTTTCTTTTCCCCAGCAGATTCCCAAGTTGTGGAGCCTGTCTCCAGCTCAGTATAAGTTACCGAATATGTATTTGATTCTCCTTTTTTTAGCTGTCTCTAGACTCACTTTCATTCACTCAGTGTAGAGGTACAGCATATAGGAAACATACTGGGATGGGGCTGACAAGCATGACCTCATCCATCCTACCCCAACCTGTCAGCCAAGTGGCATTTGAATGCCGAGTGCCTGCTTTGCTTTGAACCTGAGATGAACAGAAATGTGCATGTGTTCAAAATAGCTGTGCATCTCAAAGGGAGAAATATTTTTCTGATTAGTTTCACGTTTATAACTTTCAAATTCAATCAGAGAAAGCATTTCTGCTTCTTAAAACCAGACTTTTCTGATCATCCTCTTCCTCCAGTCATGGTCATTTCCAAGCCATCAGGAGCACGCTGGCAAGTGCTGCTGCTGTGAAAGAAGGGGCTTAGAAAGTACTTGGCAGTGTGGTCTCAAGAGGAACCTCATGCCAATAGCTTCCACTTTTAATTTTTGTTACCTAAAAGGATTCCTTCCCCGGCAGTCCTTAGAAATATGTCAGCTTGCCCAGGGACAGATACTAGCCCATGCTGGAGGGTGGCTGCACAGTGGAAAGGTACTAAAAGCCCTCTCCACCCACAAAAGCCCAGCTGAGCTGTGGTCTGGTGCCCAGGCAGTCAGCTGGGGTCCCCTTGATTTTGGCTTAAGGACCGTGTGCTGGGCACACCCCAGACACTGTCCTGCTATACCTTATGGAGAAAATGACTGAAATGTGGTTTCTTGTACAGCAGACGCAAGGACAACTCTTTTCTGCTGGGGTTTCCATACTCTGGTTGCAGCTGAGACACTCTTCATACCCTGGATTGCTGCAAAGAGCTCTTCTGAGCAAGCATGAGCAGCCGGGGAGACAGCACTAGGGCTGTGAAATAACACTGCTCACAGCTGCACTTGTAGCCCGCAGCTCTGCCAGTGGCACTCAGCCTCACAAATTTGTCTTTCCCAACCTCCAACTCCCAAAAAAGTGCAGACGTGATGTGTTCCTTTCACATCCCCCAAACTGCCCAAAACGGAGTGCCACATGCCAGGCTCAGGTTAATACCCCAGTTTTCCAGGCTGTTAGAGATCCAGAAGCATCATTCTGACAGTCAAAGCAAGCTGCTCAGCCCATGCCATGTTTGTCTGCAAGGAAATGGGATGTTTATGTTTATTCAAATTGATACCGATGGATTACACTTTTGTTCCATTTAGCAGCTGTTTGGACCGTTTTATACCACAAAAGGAGATTAAGATCCAAAGTACTGTAGGGCTGTGTTATGAATAACAGCCATTTAATAGCAATAACAATGAATAAGAATTTGAAGTATGGCTTTTAGCTATTGTTATGTCTAAGGTTAGTTTATTTTTCCTATATATAAATATATATATACATAAAATACATATATATATATAAAAAAAGAATATACATAAGGGCAAAGCAAGGTCTTTCTGGATAAAAACCTCCAACTATTCTAGATTTCTCATCCTAGTCGCTCATTATGGAAAATAATGTTTAAGAAGCAGTGTAACATGTCTTGTGAACCTGTAGGTAGATCTGAGCTCGGGACTCCCACCATGGAGCCATGCAGAAGGGCTGCAGCCAACTCGCACATGGTCCATCAGCCACAAGCACATTGTCTCATAGCAAAACTAAGCACATTTTTTGAAGAGAAATGCCTCTTCAGTACTGTGTCCTGCCAGTCTGCCTTTGGTACACAGAATTAGCTGCTTGTTGAGATGCTGGCAATAACACTGCTCTAAGAAATAGCAAACCTTTAACTAGCAGCAGCAATGACACTTCTCTCCATTGGAATCACCGCACAGGTAACAACTTATTTCTGTCCCTGCTCACCTCTTAGGGCTGTACCCTGCCAGAAGCCCTGCATAGCCTGTGGGAGATGCTGCTGAGGCTTCTGCTCTCCTTGCTTGGATATGGCGCCTAAGCCAGGGTCTGCCTTGGGAAAGAGACTTGGGCCAAGATTTATCTCACCCAGTACAATGTCTAAATAGGGAAAGATGCCTGTATTTGAGGCACAGAATGGTCTATTTATTTACGCCTGTGCAAATCTATATTGTGCACACATAGCAGGATTAATGTGACTTCCCGGGACAGATGTGTGCATATGAAGTGCCTCATCTGGCCAAGCAGTTACTGACCATTTAGGGCCAGAGTGGAGACAGTTTTCAGAAAGAAATCTCCCTTGACTTCTGCATATAAATAAATTGCTACTGACAAGAAGTAACTATAATAGAGTCTGGTTCCTTATCATTATTGGCTAGCACCATGAAGAAGATAATAGTTGAAAATAGAGCTTTAAATGTGAGGTACCCTTTTGTTTTGTACAAATACTCTAAAATTAGACCACATAGAGAACACTAAAACATGTGACTATTACATTTTAAATGACTGGTTAAATCCAAAGAAAAAAATCCCGGGTTCTTATCCTGTCTGACAGGTGGCTTACTTCTGATTCCACCTCTTAATCTTCAAAGTCATGTTTTCTTTCAAACTCAGTTATTCTGTTTTAAAAAGAGATTGGATTATATAGGACAATGTATTATGAAGCATAGAGTGCACTGTTGGCAAATAAAATATTTTTTTAAAAAGAAATTCAGGATCGATTTGTTGACCTGGCGACAGTGCAAGACATATCCATTTCAGAGGTTTGCGAGGTTGTGGTTGGATAGTTTTTATATATTTGCAGTATTTAACATGCATGGAATTGCGCACAAGTAATGAGCTACAACAGGATCTGTTGGTAACATCCCAAACATACCTCTTGCCACTTTCTCTGCAGCGGTGTTCCTGGTAGCGTATCACACACTGCAGGGACATTGCACTCCGAGTAAATGAGACTGCAGGTGCTGCTGGAGTGGGCTGGCCTGCAGTACGTTAACGAATGAGGACGACAGTTGGGTGGGAATTTCCTGGAAAGCATCGTGCCGATCATACGGAGTGAGGTCCTGGGGTTCAGGCTGAAGCTCTGCTCCATACACAGTCCGTTACCTGCCCATTTATTATTGTATTTATTGTGTTCCTCCTTGCACGCACAGGGCAGCTCAACCATCTGAAAGGGCTCTATGCTGCCTGAGATTTACAGGCCTTTCCCTTGTGCTGGCGGGTGCATGCCATTTCATGGCAATGTAGGAATATGAGGCCTCCACTTAACAGGGGTAATTAGCAATCAACAAGAAATTATTCTGGTGAGATAGCTTTTGTGGGTTTCTTCCTCCTCGGTGTGCAGCTATACTGAACCCCCTCCCAGCCCCTTCTCCCTTCTATTGCTGGAGAATGCTGCTGCAAAGGAGCACATGCTATAGAGGTACAACCAATGTATATACCCTTTCGGGGCAGGCACAGCAGTAGGAAAGTGATGTTGGTGCTGGTGTCATGTGGCTGGCAGTCCCCCCCAGCAGCGGCTCTGGTGGCAGTGATTGCAGTGCTACACTCTGCCCTTACCAGGACAAAAAGCCTTGCCAAGAACAATTGAAAGCAGATGCTCTTAGGCTCATAGTCAGTCCTCCAAAACCCAAGGATATCCATTTGCAGACACAGAAAGAGGCATGCTAACATTGCCCTTGCTAACAGTTCACCAGCCTTTTTGTCTAGTGCAAGGTAAGCATGAATCAAAAAACCACTTGCTGCCCAAGTTTTACAGATTTATTTCTCCCCTTGCTCCTCATTTTGCAAACCAAGGTTGTTAAAACTCAGGAAAATATTTCATGAGGCTCCTGTTGGGTAATGATTGAGTTGTTGTTGCTCTTGAATAAAAATAATAGACAGGGGAGGTTAGAAATGGCCTAGGAAGGGTAAGGCTGTTTTGCCATCTAGTTTTGTGAGTTACAGGTTATCCAGCCTTGCCAAAGCAGAGGGATTGGGGGAGATTAACTGTGGTCTTTTTCAACAGTCATCTCGCTATTAATGTTCCTTAATGAGAGACTAGTGGAAGGTTTTGCAGTGAGCACTGTACAGATCTACAGTATCAATAGCACAACGCAAACAGTGAGTTTCTTTTGACAGCAAACAAAATCTGTAGAAACAAAGAGTCTGCTCTTTTTAACTCTGGGTACCAAAATAACAAGGACTTCTGGTTTACTTGCTCATTTGCTTTTATTGTAGGTGACTTCATATTCTACATAACAAGGAACGTGCTCAGAGGAACGAACCATATTTTCAGATATGGAAGAATTATTTGGAGAAACGTCATCCTTCCTCTCATTTCTCTGGTCTCTTCTGGGCTCATAACTCAATAGCTCTGGCCTGCCAGAAGAACTGACAAAGGCACCCAACTCTTTGTCAGAACTTGTAGTGTGCCATACCCTCCATTCCCAGTAATTTCACTATATGTAACAAGATAACTTACCTTTGATGACCTGAAAACCTATGTTCTTCCTCACATACCCCATAACCAACCCAGCCTCTCACCTTGTGGTCCCTTTCTGCAAATGACAACTCTGTGAATATCCTTTTCTTTGCTTCTCCCAGGCAATCTTTGCTTTTTTTTTTCCCCCCTTCTTTTTTTTATTTTCTTGCAAGCTCCCTTCTGTACATGCAGTAACTTTCCTGTCACAGTCACAGGGATAGTTATGTCCCTCCCTCTGAAAGGTCTGTTTTGACATTCTCAACATATTGGGTTCTTCATAATAGAAAGGGTAGAAAAGACTTTTGTGGACTTCTTGTAAATTATATATTAAAACAGGCAGCACACCATCTGTTACATATGAGATTTATCAGTGTGAGATTTTTAGGTGCTTGCTTTGTATCTCTCCCCTCTCCTTATACGTGGTAGAAAGTTAGCCACCTGGGGTGATGGCACCGGACCCTTACAATGCATGTGGGTGGTCTCCAGAGAAGTCTGGGTATTGTAGGAAGGCCTGTAACTAATAAGAAGAACTTTTCTGTCGCAAGGATGAATTAGGTCAGTGTGAGTCGCTATAGGTGGCATTAGCACTGTGGTACGAGCTGGATAACTCCTGAGATTCTCCCCCTTCTGTGGGGAGATGTATGGTGAACTGAGCTGACCTCTGGAGAGCAAGAAGCTGATGGCTGGCAGCTTCCTTGATCCAAAGCCCATTGAGTTTGATGGAAAGCCCCAGCACTGTGATTCTGGCAATGTGGTATCAATAGTTCACAACGATGAGAGTTAGGAGAGTACTTTGGGGAGTGCCTGTTTGGCTTGAATGTGATGGGTGACTCTGACAGTGGAGCTTTTCCTGTCATTTCAATGGATTTAGACAGTTGGTGAGAGGCAGCCCACACCACCATGGACACACAAGCAATCATCAGAAATGTTCGTCACAACAGCATCTCCAGAAGACATATTTTATTACTTGTGTTCATATCATGTCCTATGAAAAGTCAGTTTGAGGCTCTGACAATCTGCAAGCACAGTAATTGTACTTTCGCTGCTTTTCACCTAGAGAGCAATGAGAAGGGTCACTTTTATCAAGAAGAGAGCACCAAATGCAGAGCCAGGACAGCTCTAGAACATGAAGGGCGCTTGGGCTACACCAAGAGGACACTTTCACAGCTTTTTCACACTGGAAGTACACTTGGAAAGTGCACAGAAACTGGTCAGGAGAACTCGTCATGCTGTGTGTGCTACTCCTAGTATGAAGGGTAAGTGTTCTTCCAGCATGGCACAAACAGGACGTGCTCTGGCCAGACAACACATGCAACACAGGATCTGACTGCCTGCAGGTCTGTGCTATCTAAACAGCTGAGATATGTAGGAATCCAGCTAACCACATTGTTAGTCCTACCTGAAAAATACTCAGCAGGGCTCTGGAAGGAATAAAAGTGCACAGTGATAATTGGGAGCTCGATGGAAATATGACTGCAATCGGGGGAGTAAGCCATGGTGTTTTAAGAAGCATCAGACATGAGGACTGAGTCATTTTCATGAGATAAACCACCATATAAACAGGCCCCATCTGATGTTGTTTCCTCTTCATATGCTACTGTACCCAGCTAAAACATACTGAAAACAAATAGCAGAGTTTCTTAATTGAAGTTATTTGCTTTTCCTGGATGTATTTAAATTCCTGTTCGATTTTAAGCACTGGACAAAGAAACTTTATTTCCTTTTTTTTTATAGCAAACGTTCCTTTCTGTTCCTCAAATCATAGTTGTGACATTGTGCAGAAAATGGAGAATCACAACGTCCTTGGTGATTTACAGGTTTTTTTTTTCCCATTGCACATAGCTCAGAAGCTTATGAAAAGCTGTGACTCTTAAGGTCACACATTACAAATCAAAGTTACTTTCTCTTTGGACATTTCTGGCTAGTACAGGCTTTCACAAGTGCTGGAAGCTGGTGGCCTAAGCAGCAACCAGAACCTTCCTGAAACAGCCCTGGATCAAGCACAAGGTTATAGATGGAGATTTAGAAAAGCATTAATGAGTAACATGGATTAAATGTGCCTGGAAATTAGAGGGGCAAAAAGTCAATTTACAGCAGTTTTCAAATGGCTCTGTGACAGACAAGCTACGATGAAAGTGACTGGCAATGAAACAGTGTCTTGGAGAAACTGAGGAGTGTAGCTAGAGAAAAAGAAAAGTTTCCTTTGTCTCAAGAGCAGAAAAGTCACCTAATGCGATGAAGGTTTAATCCCTGCAGATGGTCTGAAGCCACAGCATCTTTATTCTCTTCTCACTAGCATCTGTCGAAAAGTTGTCATCGCTGCTTATGCCAAATGCCGGACAGGGAACTATTTGTGTAAAACCTGCTCAAGATAACAAGCTCGTTAATAGCTTATATTCTCTGTGAGCGGCCAAGGTACACTTAGCTATGACAGTTTTCTTTCAGTGGGCTGAAGAGCTGTTATCAGTTGTGACAGGGCAGAACGGGTGGAATGTGGGGAACAAAAGCCCCACACAAAGGGAGCACTGTAGGTCTGAAGCGTGTCTGGCTTCCTCTGGCTTCCTAGAGGCTACACAGTGACGGGGCACACGGTGAGATTCTTTACTCTAATTAATATTTCATTCTCAGAGCGAGTTTCAAGTTATCCCTTGAGAGAAGTTAAAGGTTTGCACATTTTGAGGCAAAGTAATGAGGCTCGTGAGCTTGAATTAAGAAACTATGTTGAAAGGAGCTGTTACAGTCTTTAACCTTGGGCAAGGGACATGTAACCATACAGTATTAGTGTGCTTTTTTATTGTATAACTTGTTCTACATCCTATTTTAAAGTACACTCCAACAAATTTATACATAAATGCTGCTAGGAAACATTCACCCCTTCTTCTCTTTCTACCTCCTCTGGACTGGGGCATCTGATATTCCATATTCTGCTGAGGTATTTGTTTTCCAAACTAACTCGCCAAATATATCTTATGACCGCAATAAAATAAAGTGGCTATGTGGCTGGAACTGCTGAGTTCAGCAAAGAAAGTGAAAAAAATGGCTGGTGGAGGAGAGTTTCTGCTGCCAGCAAGTGCAAGGAGCCTAGATAAAGCAGGCTGGGGGGTCATCCAGTCTTCACAGAGAAGAGCTGTGTGACACACGGGTGTTGGGCTATACAGATATGGCACATTGGGCACTGCAGTAACACAATCACATCAGTCATTACCAGCAAGATTATAAACACCTATGTAGCTAAAGAATGAAACTGTGTCACTCATCATGGGCCTCATCTTTAGGGTTCTCTAGCCAAGGGAATGGGAAAAAGAAAGGTTACCTACTGGCAAAACAGGCAGAAGCAATTCTTCTCCGCTTCCCCAGCAAGCCACTGGCCAACCTGGGAATATCATCCAGCTTTCAGCCTGCCAGCCCGGGATGAGCCCATGCTGTCAGAGCCGGGCTGTGCAGCAGCATGCTCCCACCCTTTGCCTCACGTTGGCACTCACCGGAGCCTGCTTGAGGCTGGCCAAGGGGACATGCACCGGCTGTGGAGGGAAGTTCTCCACAGAACTGAGCAAGAGAGGGTGGCTCTGCAAGCCTAGGTTGGTTGGAGCCATCAGATGGCTACAGCACTGTGTCAAAGCTGAGCTGCTCCATCCAGCATTTTCTCATTCTCTTTGCCACAGGTTATTGTTAGGCAGCAGTCTCTTAATCCAGCTGTAATTCCTCAGGATACAGCTTGCTCAAGAGAGCAAAGTAATTACAGATCTCAGACTTGTAAACTGGAGGTACAGTAGGAAGAATGATGCCACTACGTGTTGAGTGGTTTACCTGTGAGCTTATTCAGGTGCAATTTGAAGAAAGCCCTCCCTGGCTGTGCACACAGAGAGAGACGCACTTAATCTATCTAATGGCTCCCATGACATTGATATACCACCTCTTTCATTGCTGTGTTAAGGACGTCTGAAGCATTCTGCTCATGCATCACTGGATGACATTATGCCGGTGTGTTATGGCCACTGACACACCTAGGTTAAAAAGAATGCTGTGGTGTCTCAGGGGAAACCAGTTAAATTATTATTGTCCATTCATCAAGGCAAGGCCCGGGCCCTGTAGAGACTGCTTGTGTGAGGAGCCGTGCTCACATTATTTGCCCAGTCTACCACATTGGTGCACCTCACTTGCATGAAGTGTCTCACCTTCATGCCCTGTGTAGTGCTGCACCTTTTGCTTTGAGCAAGACGTTCCTACACAGCAGCATCTTGTTTGTTCAGCCTGCCAGCAAATGAGGGTGGGTATCGGTCTGCTGGGGCTGGAGGTACATCATGGTGCTACAAAAGAAAGAGAAAGGGCAGAGAGGAAAGGAAGGAAAGGAATTTTGGGGGTCAGGGACTTCTCAGTAGGTCTGTGAGTAGCACCACATTAGAGAGGGATCCAGCTCTGAGAAAGGGCCATTTGTTCCACATCACAAATGCAGGGAAAATAAATCTGAGATAGATGGTCCCTGTAAGTGCAAAGTGGACCAAGAATGAAGATGTGTGGGAGGGAATGCCCAAATGGCCTTGTGCTAAAAGTCCTCTGGTTGTGTCTAAGAAACCAACATACAGACTTTGTGCTACCTTCCTGATTGAACCATCACCATAAAACAGACCCTGCACACTTGCATGGTCCTTATGGAGCACAAGTCTGTGGCACAAGTGCAGAGTCTTTGTGAAGGGATGGCAGGTTTTTTGTGACCATGAAGCAATGTCTGCAAAAGAGCTGTGGTCACAGCAGAGGTCTGGCCCATGGTGCCTACTGCCCTCTCCCAGCTAACGGCAAGAAATGAGTGATGAACACCATTACAGTACGGGCACAAGGCTCATGTGCAGGCTGGCATGAGGAGCTGAACCAAAGATGCCGCAGTGACCTCAGGAAGAAAGAGTGCATTGTGTTTTCCTTGGGCTGCCAAAGAAAGCTTTTTAAATAGCAAATGAAGGAGTAGTGTGAACACAAAGCCTTTTAAGACATGTCTCCTTGTCACTTAAGTGACTGCTAATTATTAATTTGATGAAGGTGAGAGGAAGACTCATGGTCTGCACACAGTCTGCAAACACCTACCAGTGTGTGAAGGGGCGAGCCAAGGAGTGAGCTGAGCCCTGCCTGGCAGCTATAGGCTGTTATGTGCCTTTCTCTGAGAAGCGTGCCATGGAGCTAAATGTTTAGTAAATACAGTTAGCTGGGGGAAAGAAGTATGTAAAGTTTGACAGAAGAGTGACCTAAAAATGGGCCTCAAAGTGTGTCTTCCTAGCAGACTGGAAACAGAAGGAAATTATAATTATTACACTTTTAAGAGAAGAGGAGAAGCAGACTTTCATGACATACAGAGAACAACTTCAAAACTGTTTACACAAATGCTGTGAATTCTGCAGGGTGGGTACTACAAATCCATGTCAGATGTTAATGGAAAGAATGGCGTTTGTAGTGCAAGATAGCACTGTGCCACTGTTTTAAGTAACAAACATGCTCTCTGCAGTGCAATCAGAGTCTGTCCCGATCAGAGATGAAAGATGAATATAGGGTCGGCGAGATTAACGTGGAGCTGTGCCAAATGTCCATTTTTGAATGATTCTTGTCAGTTTAAATAGAAACAGTAGAAACTCAAATGTTGTTAGCAATCATTTACCAGGAGCAGCCAACAGCCTCTCTGCCTACACATGTACAGAAATTACCTCCCTGGCAATGGCATCCTTTGTATATTGAGCAGTAGATTTATGAATTTTCAGTTGCCAGTCACTGTAAAAGTAAAATGTAAGGTGCACTTATTGTCCCTCCTGCAGGTAGCTCCACACTGGCAAAAAAAAAGAAGAATTAAGTATTTCATCTGAGTCTGCAGAAGTGCCCAATACAGCACCCATTAAGCATAGTGAGACTACCTGAGGGTGTTAGATATCCTCAGCCTACTTAGCGGGAGTAAACGTGGAACACTGTCGCATATTCAAACGCCTGTGGAGAACGTAAAATGTACCCTTGCTGTATGTGGAGCTGGGCAGGCGGAAGGCAGCAGGATCTCTGCACAGCTGATCTTGGAGCAGAGGTTTGGGGCAGCATTCACCAGGTACAGTGGCAAGGCAGAGGGGGCTAGGACAGTCCGGGGGCTGCTAGAGTTATTGCATGCAGACTGCAATTGTACAGGCTGTATTTTCAGTGTGAGATATTGTAAGAAAAAAAGAAGTTACTTTTTTGTCTCACTGGCACCCAAACAGCTTTCACTCGTGCTTGCTTAGAGGCCTGCTGGAGAGCCCAGCTGGAGAGAGATCGGACCTGTTCCAGGTGTTCTTTGGCTCTTTTGTCAGCACGAGGCTGCTGTGTTGATGGGAAGCACTGAGCCAGACAGAGGGTAAGTTGGGCTGGCCCCCCCATTTTCCTGTCGATGCTCTAGTTTTTTGTATTATATTTGTGTAGGATAAGAACTTGTCAAATGCAGAGCCCTCTGGAGTTTTTCCAAGAAGGGGTGGAGGAGTTGCCTGGAAATGGTGTTAACTGCACAGGGTCAGCGGCCCATCTGTAGAGACAAAGACGCTATTACACTTCTATCAACCATGCATAGTGAATGCCAGGATTGAGCTACACACCCCGACAGTTGGTGCATAAGCATATGACTGAAAGACACAGACTATTTGGGGGCACAGAGGAAGGGCAAAATCCATGCAGGCAAAGGAAGCAATAACAATTCAGGAAATAGGTAAGAGATTTGAAATGACTGGACAGAATCATGGAATGAGCAATGATTTATAACAAGCCACAGTTATGTTCTTCCTACGGGAGAAGACTAAAAAAGCCAAATAAACCAGGAGGAGAATGGCAAGAAGCCCCTAGCAACCCAAGAGGCCAGCAAGGCAGTCCTTTCTGAAATGTCATCATGGAATTACCCAAGAAGCAGCATGTGAAGGATGTTTGCAGCACTGGCTTCAAACCTTGCTACCGGCTATGGATAAGGAAAGGTAAGAAATGCTTTGGAAAGCGTGAAGACACTGTTCAAACTTCTGATGGCCATGCTGCATGTATTGGAAACCACATTGTCCAACAATTAAAGTTGCCCATCTTGCTGCCATTTGGAAGTATGTCTGGCACCCCAGGCCAGGAGGCAGGACAGGCTGTCCAGCATCCCTCAGCAGGAATGCACAGGGGCTGCATTGCCTGTGGACAGCCCTCAGCCTATGCTGCTGGAAAAGCTTTTGTGCTTGTAAATGTGGCCAGCTCAAGTTGTCGGTTAAAGTGAAACATTTGGGCTCTCCTGTCCTTTTCTAAAGGCATCCAAAGGGGACTTTGCAAAAGCTAGGATCCTCCCAGCTGAATCTCAGGGGCATGGGCAGGTTCTGCACTGCATTGTCCCATGCCAGCCCTGGGCTACTGCAAAGGGAAGCTGGAGCAGCAACTGTTACCTCTTGTCACTGGATGAGAGCTGCAGCTCTGTACCGATTTGCCAGTGCACGGTCTCCTTTGGACTGTAGCAGCTACACTCTGTCATCGCTTATTTCTGAGGGTGTTTTCTGCATGGACTGAACCAGAGCCTTGCAGTGGCCTCCTTGGGCTGCTGGTAGCTGTACACTGGAATGAGTCACAGGGCATCCTCAACTGCACTGCAATAAACCTGGTGAAACCTGGTGAATGTGTCACCGAGCCTTAGGAGGTGCTAGGCATTTTATTAGAACAGGTCCTATTTTATGGGCTGTGGTTGTTTCTGAACTGTGAACTCCCCCAGCTGGTGAACAACTGCTATTACCATCAGACACCTTACCTCCAGTCCAAAATGTCTCTGTGAGGACATATTGTAAGACCAACCCGAAAAACTCACCAGTATTCGGGGATGTCTGGTCAGTCGGAAGCCGAAGGCGAAATCTGAGTGATGCATATCTGCAGGATGATGCACTGACATAGCCTACTGATGTGAGCGGTGCAGTAGCACAACTGTCTCATCTGTTGTTTGTGAAGGGGAACAAGGTCAACATGTGTTTAGAGATTTGAATGCTTGGTGGGGCTTGTCTGTCTCACAAAGTCTGAGCACTGTGGGATGCTGGATGGGAATGTGGGAAGAGCCAAACTCTCAGCAGCTGCAAGCACAGCAGTTTCTCTATCAATGCTCTATCAATATCCATGAGGGAACATCACACTCAGACTGCTTCGAAGTGTGACTTCAGAGAACACAGCCACAAAACCTGATCTGTGCCACTCGTTTCAGGTCACTTGCACATTCTTTTGGCCTTTGTACATAAGATTCTCTATACATAACAGATCACTGACCATCCCTGATGGAGCTTAAAGCCTTATCTCTAACACGTAAAAGCCTCAGGAACACTGCTGCATGGCATAAATGGGAAGGCAGCGTGTATCAAATAAACTGCTGTTCGCCTGCTTAGCAGCACACACCCTCACATGGTCTTAAAGAAGCTGGTCATGCTGCTGCAGTGATGCAAGGGCCCAAGTCAAGGTAGGAGTTTACAGCCAGCAAACATCGTACTCCTGATCCACTCCACATCCATGCGGGCACTAACCTGCTCCAGCACTTGTTGGAGATGGAGGTTGCCAGGAGCCAGAAGACGCTTCCAACAGGAAAATGAAACACTTCCCTTTTGGGCTCTAGGTGAGTTTCTCACCAGATCAGTGAGGCAATGCAAGATGCTTGCTGGGAATACACACGCAGGAGTGGGAAGGTGTGCGTGTGGGGATGCAGGCAGGAGACATCCCTGCTGGCAGTGGTTTCCCCACTCTTGGAGGGAACCCCAGAGTAAAGGTGGGAACTAGATGGGATTGGGAGCTCATTTAGTGGGAAGCACCATCTGTTGAAAGCACTAGCATTTTTGCCTGTGACTTTGTAAGGAGCTAAGGGCCAACATTTGACTAAGATCTCTGCCGGACGGCAGTGAGAGAGCACCAAACTGCTGCCCCTTTTGGTGCATCCACCCAGGGCCTGGTGCCCTGTTCGCCACAGGAACATTCCCTGGGCCCCCGTATATACTTGCCATGCTGTCCTTGGCCAAAAGATTACCCTTGGCTGAAAGTAATTTCTCAGCCTTCCTTCAGATCCCTCAGCCAAATGGGGTCTCAGAGCCTTCCCCTGGGAAACACTGTCTTCATCCACTGACCACATGTCACCGCCTTCCTGGTTTGAAAGCTGACAACATCTGACTGGGATTTTTGCAATGCCTCATACTGCACATAATACCAGGCAACCACCTCTCCTGCGCACACATGGCCTTTGCATTTGCCTGCAGTGCATCACTGAGACCCAGGACAGACACACAGTATAGATACTTCAGCAGCAGCGGTTGCACATATCTATGCGTATCACATTCAGCCCCTCTTGTGATAACCAAGGAGTATGTGGAAAATGGCCCCAGGGACAGGAGAGTCAATCTGGAGAAATGGCTCGAAGTAAATGGTGAGATATCTGATGTTTCAGTGAGTAAAAAGAAGGGGAAAGCCTGTAGCACCTGGTGACCTCCAAGATGGAGGGAGGAAGCAGAGGGAAACGAGTGTGTTGGCTTGTCCAAGGGAGGTGGATCATGAGAGCAGTGCTGTGCAGTGGGCAGACATGTCTGGGTAGACCATGGTATATCTTACCAGGATACTCAAGGCCATGCCAAATTAGCCAGCGCTTCTTGTGGTGCTACAGCAAGCAGAGGTCTTGGTAAGGGTTTTGGGTAGCAGATGGGGCACTGGCTTAGCACCCTGTGGTATGCTTGTAAAGGGGCAGTGGAGCCCCCCACCTGCCTGCTCCTGCTGAGGAATGGGCTGAACATGGCAGAGTGCCATGCCGGGCTGTCTGCCCTCCTCTACCTGCTGCAGATCCCTGCCCGCTCTTCCCACCCACCTGGAGGGACCCCCACAGCTGTCTCTGCTCCCCCACTGAGCCCACACACTGTCCCTCACCAACCCCACAAAAAGGCTAGGCCCAGGCGGTTGTGTACAAAACCTGAAATAGTTTACTTTGCTTTCTTTTTTTTTCTGTCTTTTTTTAAACTTTGCTCTAGGTTTACTTAGTTTTGTGAACTTGATACAAGAGCATTTGATATGAATCGGTAAATAAAACACCGTCATAGATAGATAGCCACGATAAACTTTGTTAGAAATGTACATGTCGCGAAAAAATAATACTACTACTAATAATAATCATAATAAAAAAAGCCAGCGCGACGCCCAGGCCGGCGCAGCCCTCACGGCCCTTGCCCACAGCTGCGGGTGGCTCTGGTTCCCCGTGGGCGCTGCGCCCCAGTAATGTGTGTATATAAACAAAGCCCATAAGAAATGTACAAATATAAAAAGCTACAAACATTAATAAATTACATCATCACAAAACACGGAAACACTCCACAAGGTGCTAGTAAAATAACTGTCTCCCTCCTCGTACAAGAAGTTACGCAAAGAGCTGGTACCGGCGGGCAGTGCCCTGGAGAGACTTTCCCCTTATAAAAAACCGGTGGTGGTTATTCCAAAAGCTATGTACAAGCTACATTCTAGGAAAAGGATGCCTCGGGAAACGCAGCTACACAGGGCGACAGGGAGTTGCCTGAGAAACGCGCCCACGCCTCACAGCCCAACGCCTCAGCCCAACGGCCGCCGCCGCCCAACGGCCCAACCCGGCCCCGGCCCCGGCCCGCTCTGCCCGGCTNGCCCGCTCCTGCTGCGCCGGCGGCTCCGCCCGAGGGCCAGGCCGGGCCCGGGCCCAGGGCCGGGCCAGGAAACGGGCCCGCTCCCCCACGGCCAGGATTAGTATTAACTTTTTGCGGCTAGTCACTCTCAGCACTCTGAGAAAGGACATCTATATTAAAAAATATTTATAGCAGGATTCTGTACACTCCGACCGCTGAAAGTTAAAGGGATTACTGTCGTGCTGGCAAAGTGGCAGCGCCCCCGGGCGCGGCGCCGCCGGGCTGCCCGCCGGCCCCGCCGCTAGAGCAGCAGCTTCCCGTTCCGGTGGATCTTCAGGATCTTGCCGAGCCGCTGCTTGGCCGTGGCCATCCCCTTCTTCGTGCGCTTTCCTGGAAGGAGAACGGGGTAGCGGGGTGAGGGCCCGCTCCCGCCCCTCACCACCCCACAGAAACGACCCCTGCGGCCCCGCACAGGCCGCTTCCTTCCTCCAGAGCCCCTCCAGGCTGCCCCGCAGCCAGCCCTGCCCCCCTGCCCAGCACCTCCAAGGCCACCACCACCCCTCAAGCGTGGGGCCCTCCCCCAGTCATCAGAAAGAGTTCGGCAGGGAGCACAGCCTGTGCCGAACCAGCACCACAGTGGCTGGGCATGTTGCTTACCTGCACCCAGGGACACATCCCTTTGAGCACACCCAGATCAGGGTGCAGGCTCATCTCATTCCTTCTCTGCTGGGGCTCCTCCTGCCTCCACAGTGCCAGCCCTGCTGCCCTGTGCCCTCACCCGGCCTGACACCCAGCCTGGCTCGACACTCATGGGTGACCTATTTGCCCACAGGGCAACAGTCCAAAGCCAGCAACGACAGCACTGTCCCGCTCCTCAGTGCCTCACAGGAGAGGCTGCACATGCACAGGCACCCCACAGCTCCTCACACCCAGCAGGCTGTTACAGTGCCTGCCTTCACCAAGAACCCACACGCTCCCAAGGGGTCTCTGGGCATCTCTTTGCCATCCTCTAAGGCAAATCTGCAGCACAGGGATGCTGAGCTCGCATGCCACCATGAGTCCTGGGCCAAGCACTGCCCCGAGGACACCCGGTCCCTTGCCCGCCACACTGAGACCAACCATTTACATGTGCAGCTCCACATTTCTTCTTGTCCTCTCTTCCCCTAGCACTAGAGAAACCACCTGCATCCAGCCTTGCCAGAAGGACACTGGAAAGACGTGCACACACACACGCACAGACATACACACACACATACTGCCTTCCTACAGATTCAGGCTAGCACCAAGGCACTACAACACACCCAAAGTGGACAATGTTCCCTGTCCCCATACCAATGAGAGGACACCTCCACCACGAGGCCAGGCCCTTGCTCATGAGCTGTGTGGTTCAGTGAGGTCTGTGCTCCCTCTGTACTGGTCCTCAGGGACTGGTGCAGCTACCGCGGCTGCTTGCTGCCCCACTGCTCACCAGCTACCACCTTACGGTCAGAAACTCCCCTGGTTGCCAAGGCACCTGGGATTGCCACGCACAACACAAACTCACACAGCCTTTTCTCCTCCCATCATGCCGCCATTGGTGCAGTCTTGTGCAATACCTGCAGAGACTCAGCTCCTCTCCACTTTTCCCATCTGCATTAAGTGCCTCAGCCTTAAAGACCATGACAGTGTGGGTGACACTTTCCATGGGAAGTTTCCTCATTTCTCATGATTTCTCATCCTTTCACCTCACTCTTTGACCGAGAGATCTTCCCTGCGGAGGTCCTAGAGCTCCCTAATTCTGCTTCATCCCACCATCTCTTTCCACAGTCCCTTCATTCCCAGTGATGCACAATCTGGTAGTCCCCAGGCTCAGGACTCTCCTATGCTCCATGCAGAGAGACGACCTGAAGTCCCCTTGGTGCCCCCAGCTGTCCCAAGACCCTGCACAGGAGGCCCTGAAAGTGCTCTGCTCTCTGCAAGGTCAGCCACTCGCTTTCTTGGCATATGGCTCCTTCCCTCCTTTGAGAACTGAGCTATACCACGGGCAAGGTGTGATCCACGTGCCTAGTCAGGCTCCCTTCATGATGCCCTGACTGGGCCACCCAGCCCACTGGCCAGACTGGGGTTCGGCTCCATTCAGCACTCCTCCTCCCATCACATCTTCCAGTGGCTTGAACCTGTTTCACTAATGCCACCATTTCACCACAAAGACACAATTCCAGGCAAATTCACTCCACTCCGGTTCTGCAGACAGCCACAGGTGTTACCAGCTCCTGGCAGGACCCTAGCACCTACCACGGGCTATGCACGTCCTCCTGTATGGCCCATTCAAGCTGCTCTGATGTTTTACTGTTTGGCAGGACACGGTGCGCTACCTCTAATTTGCTCCACTCAAATATAGGGGAATTCAGGGAACATCTGCCACATTGCCTCACTCTTTACATCAGGGCCTCTCCCAGAGGGATTGTACACTTTATCTTCACACTACACAGTGCCTGTCCCACACACCTGCGTCTGTCATGCTTTCTGAGCAAAGTTCAAGGAGAGAATAGAAGGCCCTAGCCCAGACTCCAGGACAGCCTCAGCTTTGTAATACTTTCCCTACAGTAGACAACAAGCAACCTCTTCCTCTCTCTTGGCTTTGGTTGTGTAGCTGTGTTACTCCCAAGGTTTGATATTCCTCTCCTCCCTTGGGGCAACTCTCAAGACAGGTTTGCAGATTTGCACTGCTCTACACCCGCTGGGTAGGATGTCCTCATGTACATGTCAACACATGTACTGGTGTACAACCACCACCCAACCACAGCAGTGCCTGACCTAGCCCTGGGCAGAACAGCCTTCATGGATGCATCTTCCCCTGGACAAGGCTTCACCAGACAGGCTGGACTGTGACGTGACCATTGCAGGTGTTCCTCAGGAGCCTCAGGGCATGCTCAGCAGTACTTCCTAGCATGGGATGTCTCACACCCTGCAACAAACAGCCCAGCAGGAAAACTCATATTTGGGCTCACAGTGCCAGGACAGCCAAGGCCATGGGCCCCATCTCCAACCAGATCTGACCTGCTGAAGCAATTCTACATACCCGTGACAGACACAAAATGTGAGGGCCCTGCAAAAGGCATGGATTACATGACCAATTCACCCTTCCCCATTCCTACACCATAACCCCAGGCGTTTCCTGGTACCTTTGGTGGAGGCATTGTTCTGCGAGGATGATGAGGGTCTCCTCTGTGTGAGGAAAACACCGGGTGCCATCGGCTGCGATCCCCTGTTAGGCTGGGTGACCCCAAAGGTGCTGGCCCCTGCGGTGTACTCGTGATCTGTGAGGCTGCTGGCATGTGACTCCAGCTTCGGCTCTGGCGAGCTGCCTTCCTGAGCCAGTTTGTTCACGTTGGTTGACAGCTTCTTTTTGGTATTTTTTTTCTTCTTGCCTTTTTGTTCCTCCTTTAAAATGACAAACATGAAGCTCAGATTAATCTCCAGAAGACCTTTAGCTACGGCAAGGGCCAGCAGCGTTGCTTAGGGTCCTGATACAATGAAAACCCACGAAGTTTGCCATGTACAAACTGCTCAGGGTCTGTTCCAATACCATCTCACTCACAGCTCTCTCTGCTGCACGCACACGCTTGCCCTTCTTGCATCTATGTATGCGCTTTGTGCAGAGCCTCCTTGTTTGTTAACTCTGGGAGCCAGCCAGGACCAAAATGACCCTGCCTTGGGAGACCAGCGTGGTTTTGCATGAACAAACCTCTTGATGTTCCACAAAAACTGGCACCTCCTATCTTCAGGTATCTTCATACACTTTCACAATAGCATGGAGGATATTAAACATCCCACTGATTCACAGACTCTGTTTCTTGCTAGGACACACACATTATCTCTCCACCTGTAACTGCCCTTATACATACATACCATGAGAACTGTTGCCATCCTGTTTCCCTTGCCTACCTTCAGTCTGCTTCTTGATGAAACCCTGCTATCATTCTTAGAGCTCTTCTACTCAACCGTACACATCACAGAAGCCCAATGCCACCAAAACCTGCATCTCCAGTAACTTGCCAAGGCATCTGGCCAACCTTGCTCCAGCAGACCTTGTCGTCTTCGTGCCTCACAGTGTCACATTTGTGGGGCCTATGTGCGTTAGGCACTTAGCATCTATCTGACCTCTTCAGAGACTGGACATTTATCAACACCCAAAGTGCCTCAATATCTTTGCTAAACTGACCCATAGTTACCCACAGTTCACCAAACCTTTGGAAGTAAATCCTTATGCATTACCAGCAGCCGATTTCCAGACAAGGCAATCACACCAGTCAGACTCTCAAACACACATCAATATGCGGTTCATGCACACTCCTTTCGGGCAGCCTCCTTCTTTCTTAGCCTGGCAGCTATGCTCGCTCGCTCATACTTCTCTACACTTCTGATACATCGCCTGCTCTGTGGCATTGTCAGACTTGCTGCGACACTATTGGACTTTCATTCCATTTATTTCCTCTGAGACTGCTGAGCCTTGTGTCACTGGCATGAATAAACGCTGTGGAGGACTGGCACTGCACTGCTATTTGGGCATGACTCTGCTTCTGTGGGAGAGGGTTTTAATTTCCTGACAGCTACTACTTCTCAAGCAACCTCACCTGCTGTGACAACTTCGCAGCAGCAGCAGCGAGTCCAGTTTCAATGGAGGCGACTCTCGTGCCCTCTCGCACTGGTCTGTCCTGTCGAGGCACCGAGGGGCCAACTCGTGCTACAAGGAAAGCAGATGCAGGTGAGGTGTGCAGAATGGGCCCATGTGAGCAGCATAACCACATACTGGGCAGTGAGGCCCTGCCCTCCTGAGCAGGGAGGGCCAGGGATGCCACAGCCTCTGCCCTTCCTTCCCCAGGATGCATGTGAAGGCAGGAGGTGCTGACAGACTCCAGTCACAGTGGCTTGGGGAGAAGCCGCCAATAAAGATGTAAAACAGCTCAGCAGCTTCACTGGCAGCTGCAGCTACCTGAAGCCAAAGCCATGGGAGGTTTCTGCCTATACTACAGATATAAGCAACTCCAGCATCATTTCCAAATGGACAGTGTTCTCCACCCCATCAGCTGGGAGTGGGCATGCAGTGCCACAAGCTGATGAGACATGGGCTGCTTGTCACACACACAGCAAGCCATGGAGACTCCCTTGTTAGTGGGTCACTGCAAAGGGGTCTAAGGACCCCCTGGCCTGTCACTGCCTCCGGTGAGCTGCAACAAAAACACCCTTCCAGACCACCAGCTTTGGCTGAACCTGGAGGAGACCATTCCCACACCCTCTCTCATTTCTCTTTACACAGTCAACACCTAAAAGCCATGGCTACTCAGGTGTCTGGGTTTTCACTGTTATACCACTGCTAAGGTGGCTGCCAATTGTTCCATCACCAAGAGTGTGAAGAAAAATAAACGAGCAACCCACCCAGGAATGACTTTTTCCTGCCAACTGATTGACGGAGAAAGGCTAACACTGCTCGGTATGAGTCCCAGCACATGATATCACCTCCCACTGTGTTGGAAAGGATTAATCTTTCACAGGATAAAGAAACAGCTACTTGTGGTCTTATAATTTCCACACTCCTTGAAAAATGGCTGGATTTTTAGGGACCTGCACAACCTCACCTCAGTCTGGGCAGCACAGACCATACGGACTTACCTGTTGGACTGTAAGGGGCATCATCTGAACTTTTCCTTTTCTTTGATCGGGATTTGAATACCGGATTATCTTCATCTGATTCGAGAGAAGGGTAAACTACAGTAGGAAACAAAGGCGATAGTTTCAGTGTAGAAAACAGCTCTATCCTGCATAGAGGCCCACTTGCTCTGTACAGGTGCGGTGACTACAGGCATCACATCTAGAATAGCAAGGTCCCCCAGAGGTACCACTGAGTGGTGACACAGCTGCAACACTCAGGGACCTCCTCCTGCTCTCATCCACACACTACACTTGGGAGCTCCTGTCATTAAACTGTGACAAGCTACTTTTAGGACACACAGTGAAACTTCTCAGACAGGAAAAAGCAGTCCTGTCTGTGGAGCGGTAGCACATCTAGAAGCGGCACAAACAGGTTTCCTTATTGCAAGTGAGACTGGTACTGAAGACATGTCAGCCAACTGCTTCATTCAGCACCAGACCTTCCTGGCCTGTATGAGTCCCGCACAGAGAGAAATAAGACATAGCATGAGCATCCAAAAGATGAATGTGAACCATTCTACCAAAGGACCCTTCACAGGCCTCTGGGATAAACACCAACTTATCTGTCTAAATTTTGTCACAGCCTTTACTATGAAGTTTCTGTATTTTTTTTTTTTCACACGCGTTAGATTTTCTTGCCAGTTGCCATTTGTTACATTGCTACCAATTTTGGCATTACCATGGCATTTGGCCATTGACACTAGAAGTCTGCTGATCAGATGTGGCAAAGCAGCCTCTGGAAACCAAGCCTGCTCACAACAAACACTCTCCAGTCAGTGGCAGCACAGACACATAATGAGCAAATCCATCCCTCAGTAGAGCGGAGCCTTGTTCATGTGTGGCATCTGTCTGTACGCCACACCCCTATCCAACAGCATCATGGAGCTGCCCTTTCCCAAAGCACCTTCCAGCACTACCACTGCATCCCCACGCATGCAGTGCACTCTAAATGGCTGGGCAGCCTTCTTCTGCAACATGTCACAGCATCTCCATTTTGCCTTGGCATCTCTGTTAATAATGTGAAAACACACACTCCGTTTTTCCAATCATAACAGATGATTTCTGATGGCCATGCTTGCCGGGAAGACTTAAACGCACAAATAGACTCTCCTATTATGCAACATAAACCTCTACCGACTTTCTGCCCTCTTTGGGACTTCAGGCTTTCTAGTCCCTACCAGTCTTCACATGATTACTTTTCTTCATTTCCTCACTTTTTATATTAAAAAATGCTCCTGCAGATTATTATGGAAGAACCAATATAACTGATGCAAACTGGCTTTGTGCCCATTTCTTCTTCAGATGCTTACGTTCTCTTCCAACACTCAAAATACCATTGGATCCCTTTTCTAAGTACAAATTCAACTCCTCACTCATCTTAGCTAGATATTTTATTGCTATTGTGCAGACAAGGACATTTCTGTCATAAGTACCAGTACCTGACACACATTTCTGGGACAGTTTCCTGTTTTCTTGGCTGACTGCTGTGGTTTCAGTGGGCTTCATACCTTGTAAGATCTTCTGATTGTGACGTACCTCAAATACAGTCTACCTGGATGGCCATATCACCACTGGCTCTGTAATCAGTTTACCTATCATACAGTGTTTGCTTAATTTTGCCATGCAGACCTCTTGTTATTTGCACTCATCCTTACCAAAACACCCAGTCAATTTCAGTGTGACAGAAAGTGAGCAAGTGTATCATGAGAAACATTGGGGTATTTCCAAACATGCACAAATATGTACATGCCTACCCAGGCACACGCTCACTCAGACTGTTTCGTTTGTACTTACCATAATCTGAATCTTTAAAACAGGCATCTAAGTGGTCCTGGTCTTCATCGTAATCTTCAATGTCAATACTGTTCTTTGTGTTTTTCTTTAGTAACCGCTTGCCAGCATTTTTGTTGCTGCCACCACCCGTTTTTTTTGAGTTTTGTGTGGAGATGGAGTTATTCTTTGCCTGATTGGTACCCCATGATGTCTGGAGGCAGGACTCTGATGACTGGAGGTTTGCCATCGATAGCATGCCCTGGATTGCTTCTTGTGTGCTGGGTGAGGCAGGTGGCTGACTGCGGAGAAACATTGAGAAATACAAGAGCTATTAGCAATTCCAGAAAAACACAAATCCCTCACAAACAGTTGACTCCTTTCACCGCACAGTGTTGTTAGAAGAGATTTCCTGATTACTGCCCTTCGAGCAGCTGGGCATGCCACAAATGACACCAGTTATTTTTATGCTAACAGCAATATCACAGACAGCACATTAGATTTGGGGTTGTTGCCCCAGAAGCCAGGAAGCTGTGCGCTGCGTGGCTGGGCATGTGACGGGCAGCTCCCTGGGGGCTGTTGTCGCTGGTGGGTGAGCACAGGGGTCAGGTAACTTTTCAAAGCCCGTAACAGTATTCCCAACAACGCAGTGTCTCTACTACCAACTCTGAGGGCTTATGCGTCAGCACTGGAGAGGGATGTCATGGTGGGCTTCTGCTACATACTGCCAAGCAAGCAGAGGAAGAATTTGAACAACTGGAAGGAAGCTCATGATCACGGGCCACAGTTCACACTGGGGGCTGTCACCACTCCAGGATCTGCTGGAAGAGCAACATGGTAGGGCACAAGCAATTCAAGAGATTTCTGCAGTGCATTTGGAGGGTTTTCTGATGTGGATGTGGAATGGATTGATTATGAGAGATGCTGCAGAGAGACAGATCGGATAGGTGGACTACAGGGTGGGTGGAAGCCTTACTTTCAGTGAACTTGCTTTCTGGTATTTTATTGCCAGTTGTCAACAGGCACGGCACATCTACTACAGAAAGAAATACATTCCTACAGAGTAGACGGAGGTCAAATGACGTGTAAATTCTGATTGGCATGTACGCTTAGTGAGGTGGGAAAGCTTGCTCCCCACAATATAGAACATAGAAGAATGATAATCTCATCAGGGAACACCAGACATTAATTCTGCAACAGGCAGAACACATCATCAAATATTTCTAGAACTTCGGAGTTTGGGCAAATAGTGAAATGCAAAAAAACTTGCTGTGGTAATGATATTTTTTACAGTTATGCAATAGAAGCCACTAACATACAGCATTTCCCAAGTAAATTGCAGTACCACATTGCCTTCTCTTACTTGATCTTAATTTAATCCACTTTAAACCATTACAGGACTCCAGATAGAGTAACGTACGAGACATAATGGGAGTTTCTGGGCACTAATTGCATTTATAAGTAAACCTGAAAATGAGTTAAGACTGGTGTTAGCAGCTAGCAACTCAACGAATAGAAGAACATCGAAAAACGTATTTAGGAAAGAGACATTTTAATCCCTTCATTATCATGCCACATGCCTAAGCCTCCTCCCTGTCAAAGGCGTATTTTGCACCATCTATAAGAAATTAACATATTTTCTTTCAATTCTTTCCCCCAACTGTTTTTGCAAACACTGGACTCTCAAAACACTGCAAACAGACCATCAAACACTGACCACTAAATGGGCAAATCAGAGAGGAACTGCCTTAAGCAACACAAGCTTCAACAAATAAATTGTGGAATATGATCAAAACCAGTGGTTCTGAGTCAAACCACAACCTGAATGTGTGGGTGAAATGTCTCAAAGAGACAGAGCTGCACACGGGGCAAAGCGTTTCTCATTAGGGCATGCGCTTGTGTGTAGTTCCATTAGACATATTTCAGCTTTCTAAGCCAAAAACAATTCAAGAAGAATCAGGAAGCAATTTTTAAGCTCCGGAAGGCCATATCCCCTTTCTGTAGCTTCAGCAATGATTTAAAAAAAAAACGCTTACAAAAATAAAATATCTGTGAATTACAACTGTGACTTAAAAAACATTTCAAATGAGCACAGGAGCAGGAGCAGAGCAGCCAGAGTGCTTCTGTCCCCACGTTCCCTTCCCAGCAGCCAGCTGGCAAGGGCCCCTTGAACACACAGTGAGGTGGCACGTGGCAATAGCACAGACCCTGCCACTGCTCTGCAAATCCTGAAAGCCTTGCTTTCTTTTCCTCAAGCTAAAAAATGATGTTGTGGATGAACAGAGAATAGGACACTTTAACAAACTGACTGGTAGCAGTTTGTTCCTTTTGCAGTGGGCTCCACTTCAGCATTTTGCATGGGATTTTATTGTTTCCTTTTACTCTTGTAAAGACAAGGACACATGACTGAGAGATTAGTTTACTGCAGTAACTGTTTGCTGCCTAGCAAGCATCTGGTGATTTTCAGCTGTGTATAGTGCAGGAACTGAAAGAGGTCCACACTGGAAACGGCCAGCTTCCCCTGCAACACCCAGCACCACGCCGTAAACCTCGGTGCAGCTGCTGCATGGTCCACAGGCAAAAGAACCATTCAGATGGCAAAAAAGGTATGGCCAAAGCAGCACAGTGGCCACCTGAATGACCCACAGGGCTGGGCTGTGAAGGACAGGTCCAAGGTATACCAGGCTCAGCTCCCATCCAGAGCCCACACTGAGCTGATACAGAGCCTGACGGGCCAAGCTTGCACCCACACTGAGCAGCCTGAGCTCGTGAGCCTGCTAACGAGCCATGTGCATTGCCGTCACCAGCGACTGCCTTTCTGCTGCTGCTCCCGAGAGTTGAAACTCGCAGCATGTTTTCACATTATTAACAGAGAGAAGCACCATAACAGAAGGGAAAATTTGCTGTTAAAACTCATTCCAAATAAAATCTCCCCCAGGGCTGACCAGTCTGCAGCGTGGGTCAGGACAGTGTGATGAGGAGCAGGGAAGGGCAACTCATCTCAGTGGGAACCTGAGGAAGAAGACATTAGTCTGTATGGCACAGATGGCTTTGTGCCCTACACACAGTGCTCTCTGCAGCTATTTGTTGTGTTGGGTTCAAGCTTCGGGGCCTCAGTGTCCCAGAACAGCTTGCTGTTGCTAGCAGTATCTTCATCAGGGATAAAGCATCCCTTCAGGCTACATTTTGGGGCTTTCACACTGCCTGCATTACCCGCCTAGACTTGCAAAGAGCATCCTTTCCCTGACAGCATGTTCCAGAGCAGGTGGCAATAGGCAAACAGCTGTGATTGATTGTGACAAGAATACACACAATTCAGCATGGACAGACTAAGGTTTTACCTCCTTAATTGAGGCTGGCCCCTATGCTGTCTGGGCACAGGAACAATCCCAACACCCTGAAGCTAGAAGAGGATATCATGCAGGGAGACGGTGCCTCACTTTTCACAGCCAGTTCCACTACTGTCATCTCCCTCTGAGGGTTCAACATCTCTAGGCAGATCATCTCCTTCCTTTCATAAGCAATTACCGAGCCTTTCACCTATATCCTCATATTTAGAAATTGAATTTATTAATTTCAGCAGAATATTACTCAGTGAGGCGTGGCTTCTTCCCCATTCTCCATGCTGCCTACACAGACCACTGGAGGCCCAAAGGGCAAGGCGGAAATGAGAGACAGTAAGCTCACTAATGTCTCACCTCACCTCTGAATAACTATTGCCCAGTCTCATCTTAAGATTAGGAGAAAAATAGATAAGGGCAAAGGAAAGTCATAGGAACCACTGAGCATTTTCTAAATGGAAATAAAAACTAACTTGAAACAACTATCTCATGGGATTACAGAGAAGACAGGGCCTGACCTTGGTGGTGCACAGCAACAGGATGAAAGGTAGCAGTCATAAGCTGCAGCAGGGGAAATCCCAGCCCGACACAAGAAGAAAAGGTCCATACTGAGGGTGGCTAAGCAGCTCACACAGAGAGGCTGCAGAATCCCCACCCCTGAATATACTTAAAACTCACCAGGGCAATGCCCTGAACAACCAGGTGAAACTGCAGCTGGCTGTGCTGTGAGCAGGTGGCTGCACTAGGTGACTTCCTGAGGTTCCTTCCAACTGCTGTTAGTCTGGAATACTTCAAATAAGAACCACTGAAAAACAGTTGTGCATGTAAGGGGAAGGCAATAAATCACCATCCTCCTTCTGTGATAGTATTTCCCTGTCATTTTTGCATTTCCCCTCACCCAACCTGGGTCCAAATTCAAATGAACCACAAAGAAGAAGTGGAGCCGAGACAGTAGTGACTTATCAATATTTTGGAGAAGTCAGGGTTGTAAAAAACTATGGAACTCAAATAATTTCAAGTACAAAACCAGTATTCCCTTCCATTTTTGAATCAGACATGGAAACAACAAATAATTTTGCTCAGTTCAAGATCATGTGACTACTTGTCCCTCCAAGCTTTTTTCCATATTCCATTTCAATTCTTTCAGACTGTTTCCACATTTACAGCAGCCTTTCTGCAGGACCTCTGTCATTCTCTCTCCCATCTCACTACCATTGACACAAGTACAGGAGATGCAGCTCTCTAGAGCAATCTAGGTAATGCCATCAGGGCATTTGGTTTGGTCAGCTGCAAATGACAGTCCAATATTTTACAGAATAAAGTTTCATGCAATTCAGATAAGGTCATTATCACAAAAAGCCCTGACCTGCTTCCTAAGTTACTGCTGGGGTTCAGCAGCTCTGGCGCTGGTCTGACAGGGCTCCACGCTTCCCACTTGAGAGCTGGCTCTCATCTGCACAGACCGCTGTGTGAGCAAAGAAGATTCCACATAGACCTACCTTCACTACTGCTACATGGAGTATCCAGAACACATATACATATATATATGTATATATAAAAATACATACGTATGCCTACCCTTTATCTGCCTTACGAGTAGAGAAAGATGGAAATTGTTCCTGAGAGTCAGACACGACCACACTGGCATTATGTTGTGACACAGTATGTTTGCCTATCATGTTTCTTCCTTTTTTTTAAAAAAATGACGTTATGGCCATTTAAAAAGCCAAGCATAATTATGAAATGAAACATAGTAATTTCATTTATGGGGAGCTTTTTTCAATCAAGATGCAACACACACTGCCAAAGCCTAATTTTTTATACAAGAGCCAAAATTGATATGACACATTCCCACTAAACTACCACACACAGTGTAGTAATTCATGTAGAGTTTAGTTATGTGACTGTGTTTGTGACTTTTATTTCAGAAACCGCAAAGTCTACAAATCCACTGGGTACACAGCCCAGGCTGAAGGGAGGAAAAATGAAAGGCCTGAGTCCTACTCCATTACTGAGTGGCAGTTTTAACCCACTGCAGACAGCAAAAGACACCTCCCAAGCAAGGAAGAGAATTTTTGAGGACCACTTCTTTAACCTGTTTTTTCCACTTAGCCCTGCATTTCTGCACATCGTAAGCAGGCAGCGAACCATGTTATACATGGAATGGTTAGTAGTGTAAACATGGCCAAGGCAAATTTCTTTTAATTCTTAGAATGGTTGATAAATTTTCTTATTTTATACCAAACTGAGATTACATCCTTTCTCTAGAAATAGCAGCCTTGTCAAGATAAGCCTTCTAAGGATATGTAGTGACTATGTTACTTGATTTTAAAATCATTGGCTTTTTTCACCCCCATTAGGAATGAAAAAAGAACTCTTACAGGAGACTCCGCATGCACACCTCTTCAACACAGGGATTAGGATCCCTGTCACTGTGCTGCCACAAGTAATAAACTCTAAATGTTGATGCACAAAGGCAAGACTGTCTCTCACAGAGCGGCCTGGTACTTCACAACTGATGTATCCTGCATGAAGCCAGTCTATATAATATGCTTTAATCTCTTGCAACCATCTAAGCTGTGAAAGAGACAATTGCCTAATAAATTGAGAAGGTTGAACCAGAAGATGTTTCTGGTTCAGCAACACTCCCTCCTTTAGATTTCTCTGTAGCTCTGTCACCACACTGCAACCTTAAAAAATTCCATCTTCTCTCTCAACATCAAAAAACCTATCTTTTTTTTTTTTTTTTTTAACTCACTGCTAAATTTGCTTCTAAGGTTTCCGTTGGTAACTTAATCCATATGTTCCCCTTTGACCACGAGGCATATCTTTTGGAATTCTCAGTTATGGCTTTTAACTTCCAATTTTCCCAGGTTTAGATAGTATCTTCCTCTCTGAGAGGACCTTCCCATTCCACTTTAACAGGTCCTTTCAAATTTACAAGCTGCACTTTTCCTGGGTCACACACCCCCAACATCCAACAAGGGCACAGCACAGGTGAGAAGGACAGCACCAGTCTTTCTTTGTCCAGTCTGTTCTCAACTCTCAGACCACTCCTACAGCTATTTCTACTTCCTCCACAGGTTCTGTGGCTTTGTATAACCAAAGGCAGACCTAGAGAAAGCAGGGAGGAAAAAGATGCTGTTGGCATACCCCAGCAACCACTGAATGTGGTATCTGGCTTTACTACTCAAAGCAGATTTGTTTTGCTGCTTTGCATGTATGAAATGGTGCAACACACCTCTTGCTTCCATGCAACATCTGCTATATGAATCATGAGTAGGATAATTGCTGCTTCAAGTGGCCAGCCTGGAGAACCAACATGTCCTGCCTGCCTGGTGAAGGTGGTTTTCAAATGAAGGCAGAGTGGAGATGGAACCACTACCACCTAGCCTGCCATTCTCACCTTTCAGAGGATAATTCCTTTGTTTGCACAACAGGCATATTTAGAGGCTAGAAACTTGTGCCAGCAATTTACCAACTGCCCACAGCTTCCAAAAGTACCAAGGCTGTGGTCCCTGTGGAGCAGTGGAAAGTGCTTAGGTGAATACCTCTGGTTTTCTACAGACAGGGGACAAATCATTCAGTAAAGACTGCAGCAGCAAAGATCTATTTAATCAGCAGACTACTAGGGAGCACAGGGCATAAGATGTAGCAGCTCATGTCTGCAGTGCCATTCTGTGCATGGAAGCCATAAACTCAGTTGACATTCCCAAAACCCCTTCCTGAGGATTGTTCCTAAGGTTTGAGTTAAGCAAGGCATTTCCATATGTGAAGAGTCCCACTAACTTCTTTTGAAATGACACATATGCTTCTATTACCTAATTATCAGTAGTTTAAGATCAGACTTGGCCTGTAAAGAGTGGAGGTAGTGAACCCATACCTTTGTTTTGAGATAGGCCCAAACAAAACCCTTGTTCCAGACATTTCTGAACTGCAGGACTTGAGTCTAGGAACCTTTTTTTCCAATTTTGCATTTCTTTTCACTGGTCACTGTTTGGATTACTAAAAGATCTAGTGCTGTACCTTATTAACCATATTCCAAAACATCCAGTGTCAACTTCAGCATCCACCTACAGTGTTCCCACATGAAACACAACTAAGCCCAGGCAAGCACTTCCATTTTAGGTACAGAAGTACCCATGAAAGAGTTTGTTTTTTTCCAAGCCATGTGTTTTGGTGGGGAGAAGCATGATGACCAGGGATGTGAGGGAGGATAGATGGTTTCCTATTTTCTTCTTTCAATCATTCGACATTTGGGGAACTGCGCAGTACCTTACAATGCCTTATGGAAAGAATGATGGTCATTTAGATTATTTTATTACATTATTACTACATTAAAAAACATTATTCATGCCCTCAAGATGCATTCACTGAGCTCTCTCTTTTGAATGATTCATCTATTATAGTATTATTGCTAAAATGGATGTTCAGCATTTACAGATGTGAAATGCCTCTATTTGTTTAAATTATACCACCAAAATCTTTCCCACACACTTTCCCACCTCTCCCTCCAGATCACAGGATAAAGGAAGAATTTGCTTACTGGAGAAAAAGCAGTTGCTGAGCTGCAAAATTCATTCTCTCTCTCACTCACACACACACAACCACAAAAGGGCAATTTTTGTTTACGGGTAAGGGAAAAAAATCCTTTGGTGCGTACCTGTTGGTGTTATACTCTAAACCCCCAACTTCCTTGCTTGCCTGCAAAAGATCAAGAATTCCTGCTGAACTTCCACTCTCTCTCTTTACTTTGGAATTGCGCCCTGGCTTTACCTCTGTGTCAATGTGAAGCAAATCTTCATCTGATGAATCATCGCTCTGCAAAAACAAGGAAAAGGCTCAAAAAAGCAGAAACTCGCTGAGTTAGTCAACAAGAACAGCATAATAATTTCTGCAGCCTGCTGCTCCTCCAAAGACACAGGGC
>VYZW01035339.1:2583-19771 GCA_013401315.1 Balaeniceps rex | reverse complement strand
CGGGGCGGCGGCGGTACCTGGACCGGGTGGGCCTTGCTCAGGTGCATGTTGAGGGCCGGGCTGTTGGGCAGGACCTTGCCGCAGCCGGGCACCGTGCACAGGATGTTGGTCCTCACTTGGGACAGCTCTGTCACCGAGGGCCGCACCAGCTCGCCGGCGGGCGGCAGATCCCCCACGGGTACAGAGGCCGGCGCCGGGGGCCGCCCCAGCCCCCCGCCACGCCGCCCGGCTGCTGCCGCCGCCGCCATGTTGCTGTCAGCTGCTCGGCCCCCCACTTCCGGGGACGGCCGCCAATAGTCATCGCCGCTATTGAATATTCAGCAGGGGCGTGGCGCGGCCCCACCCCGCCCTCAGCGTCCCGGCGGGCGGGAGCGGCGAAAGGAGGGGCTGTCCCGGCGGCGGCGGGCGGCAGCCGCCTCGGCGACGGGCCAGGACGGGGAAACGCTTTCACGGGGAAAAAAGGGAATAATGGGGTAGACATTAGAGAGTACGTGGAGCTAGAGCGTGTGGAAAAGTGCTTGTGCCAGCCTTCGCCCCGGTACCCTCCCAGGGGTAGATGGGGCTGCGGCGTCTTCTCCACAGATCAGTTATTTTGCATTTATTTACTGCTGCAGACTTGCCTTTTAAAGAACCAATGATAACACGCAGGAGTTTTCCCCCTAAAGCTTGGCCAGTTAAAGGAAAAAACCCATACATTAGCGATACGGAGCCCACCGTAAGTGGGGAAGAGTTGGGTGATGGGGGTAGCTCCCAGGATGCGCTGAGGGCTTGCGTTCATTGTGCAGCCCCTGTCCTGTCCTCTGCACAGCGGTCTGCTGCTTGTGGTTAAGAAACACATGCCTGCTTGCCTGGAACTGCTGTGCAGTTCCTGTAATAGCCTCGGTTACAGGAAGTTAGAGATGAAACGTACATCTGAAAACCAGGGACACCAACTTTTCAGTTGTTAAAGAGGGAAGGGAGACTGCCTTTCCCAGAAACAGGAGGCAGAAACAGGCAGTAGGCCAGGCACTCACAACGTTTAAGAGTATTTTAGAACTTTACCTTTATGGTAAATCATTATCATCGCAGGCATTTAAGTTATTTGGGAGAGAGCATTAGGAAGAAAAAGCTGCAGAGAGTGAAATGCATACTGGAATCTTAATGGGTCTGACTCCTAGAAGGCTCCATGAGGGTACGAGTAAGAGACCTGAGGAGCCAACTCTTAATCTCTATCACACATTTTGTGTATCACACAAACCCCGGAATTATTGCAGAAGCCTAGCATTATGTTAAGTATTTTATCAAACTAACACTTAAATCACACAGGTGGAAGTCCTAAAAATACATCACTAGCAGATAGTCCTAAACTAATTTATTTTTATATGCAAGTTATATAGAGATGCTGAAAAACAAAACAAACCAGAAGATCAGTATATGTTAAGCCATATTTCTAAGTCAGGCCAAACTTCTATGAGAAGACTTAATTTACACATTTAATTACAGTTTGAAAAAACACAAACGTTCCCACAGAACCTCTCAAAATATTTACACTGTGCCATGAAGTTATAAAGACTGCCTCTGCACATTGACATACCTCAAGTGAATCAGAAATTGCATATACACAAAGTACATGCACAAAGCTTCCAGGTAACAGAATTAAAAAAGAACCACTTGTACACTACAACTGAATCTTCAGATGAAATCCATCTCAAATTAAAAATGATGCAGCCAGTTACATTAAAAAAAACAATCTATATAATTACCAATTACAATTTACCAACTCTAAAGAACTCCACTGCAAAGCTGCTGTTTGCACTAGTGACTGTTGCCACCTTGATTCTGCAATCTGTATGTCCTCAAGCACAAAAAAGCGGTAATGTGCAAGGATTGCAGCAGGATCAAATCTTAATTGAAATATTCTAAAACATGGACTTCCTCAGAAGAAAATAATTTCCTGTTTCATTGTATTCCTCTAAGATAAAATTTTGTAAGACATTAATACCAATAGACAGATTTTTTNATTTTTTTTTTTTTTTTTTTTTGTTATTGGCTGTTGCCCTTGGTGACTAAAAACTCTGGATCTGAATTAATATCCACTAAAGTTGGATGGAAACTTCTTATTGACATCTTTATTCCAAGAGTCCCTTCTTCCCTGTGCCCTGTAATGGTGGTTTGAATATGGTTTGAATATAATCTTCACCTACTAAGATAAAAACATGCCTGACCTGCAGACGAGTCATCCCACTTACTTGAATGGGACTATTCACCGTTCAAAATGGGGCACGTATTCTGTTACACTGCTGAACTGGAGCCCAAGTAAGAAGGCCACCTAGAATATCTTAGCCATCTACAGCTACGATAGTAAATTGAATAGCTACAGCTGTCTTATTTATCTTTATTAAGCTTTAGCTAGCTTTAACTTCACAAATACTACTAAAAATACAGTTAAGAACAGTCATCACATTTAAATTTTAAATAACCACGATCTCTGTTTAAACTTTGCAACTAATGGGTTTTTATTATTTAAGGAAAGGGCTAACACTTCTGTTAAAGACAAATGTGGAAAAATAATTCAAAGAAGCCATACTTTGGAAAAAACTTTAAGGTATGAGCAAAGAATAAGTTACTTTTTAAAAATCTGTTTTAAAGTTTACGATGATTTAGATTAATACCAGTAGTAAATGAATTGTGTATTTCTCTATGAATCAGTTTTAAATTAAGGGCTTACAAAGCTTCCTGGAAAGACACCTTTTTTCTCTCTAATTTTAAAATAATTCCTAGCTTTTTGTGGTATACATGTAAGTAGTGGTGAAAGTGGTGCATCAGCCATACCTGGAGAGAGAGAGAGATAATTATAGCTTAACTCAACCAACATTTACCTGTCGTAACTGTTACAAAACTAAAAACACAGCTTGAGTATCTACGTACAAACTAGTAATTCTAAGAACAAACTGTTATGTATTTAGACGTAAGTTTTTACAGTGGTAACATTTTTATTCTACTAAATTTGTATGTATTTCTGAACAAACAAGTAAGGTTCTCCCTCATGCAAGATACAAGCAGAATGTAAGATGACAAAAATATTTAACTGTGGATTTTTCCTCCATTGTATAAAGTTGGAACACTTACCTGCTGGTGCCAAGGATTTCAGCGATTCCAAAAGATGTGGACTAGAAAACTTGACCAGACATCTGAATGGTTCTTTTTTATCCAAAACGTCCATTTTGGGATCACTTTTAAACATCGTCTCAAGCTGTTAACACAGAATTTAACCAGGGAGTATAAGCAATGAATATATTTTATTTATATGTTATTATTTAAACATTACATTAAAAACGTAATATGTAATAAGACTGTATCTTGTGTGTCTATTATTAGTAATGTTAACATGATTCCAGCTGGAGGAATATTTTAATAAAATCAGAGGGTGCCACCATGTGGTAAACAGTTTTCTGCTGAAAGAGGCAGCTGGTTCAGTAATATTGTAACACATTAATTATCTCCTAGAATTTCCAATATATCTGTTCATCAGGTAAAATCTATGCATCATCCAAGAAGTTAAATTATGGTGTTATATGTAGCGTGAGCTTTGTACGTACTTCAAATAACCCTAATTTCTCATGCTTCAACACACTGCTGGTATAAGTCTACCTTTATTAAGAAAACAAGTCAAAATGCTTAGTTCACAAGGCTGAAAGACTGAAACGTGATTCAGTAGTCTCACCAAATCTCAATGCAAACCTGCTTCTTAGAGATACTTCTAAATAATTTATTTTAAAGTGTCCTCCATAAAGTTTTTTTTTTCTAAAAAAAAAAATCTATTATTTCTTCAATTTGTAATTTAATGTAGCTACCACTACATTAAAATTATTAAACCAAACCAAAACAAAGTTTCTTGCTGTTACTACCTTATATTGTGCAAATTCGAGTTTTGGTTGGGGGCCATCACCAAAAACTTCCCGATTCACTCTCTGTATTCTTTCTTTCTCACTTCTGTTTTCTTGAATTATCCTTAAATCTGCTGCAGGGGAAAAGAGTAGGGAAGAGAAGAGACAAAACAGAAAGCCAACTTTGTCAGCCCATACAATACTGTTTTTCCGATCAGGTGATTACTCCATCGAAAATCTGAAAATAATTTTAAAGAATTCATCATGATCTTTTTTTCATAAGCTAGTTGTCTCCATCATTTATATTTTCTGTTCTTCCCAAGAGGAAAAACCCAAGCTAATATGAAAGGGTATTTTTGGTTTCATAACTCTGTCCAATGGCAGTCATGGGGAAATGGCACCCCACCGGGGATGGATAATATAATGTGAGTGTAACATATGTACAGTTCCTATTATGAATCTCATTTCAGAAGCCAGAAATAATGACATTCAAAAATGCCATTTAATTTAAAATATACATACCACTTCCTGGTGCTACATTCCTTTCTTGTAGAGGTCTTGGATAATAAGTTTGGAAGTTCTAAATGGAGAGAGAAAGAAAAAAAAAATTTTAGTTCACTTCCACTTTTAGAGGCTGTAGCTGAAAAGAACTTTCCAGATTACTTTTTACTTCCTATTCTGAAAGTGAGTATTCTTCCAATTTTTTGACAATTACTAGAAGTCAGAAAGCCCCACTGTATTTTGAGGAAAGAATGCCCATCCTATGATATTTGTGAACATTTCCGTATTTACACATTTTACATGGACGAGCAGTGTAAGTGCCCATTCTAATAGCCTTCAAGTCATTGCTCTAGGAAGCCTAGTGAAATGATGCTAAAAAATCCTAGGACTGAATTGTTCGTACAATTTTTAGACTGAGTTTAACCATCAGGAATAAAAATAATAAAGAGTAGGTGGGATACCAAGTAATTACATCCCCACTGTAATGTTACCTTAATGAAAGGCTGTCCACCTCAGTAGCTCAATATTATTTTAACTTGATGGTCTCTTGGAAGTGGTGAATTTCCCCCCCTGCTAGAGGGTAAGAACTAGGCCTGAAACAAAAAGCAAGACTTATCTTAGGATGTACTTGCGAAGTGGCTCACCTGGTTATATCTCTTAAACACAATATCTTTAAGGGAGTTTAAAGAATGACCTCGAAGCTCCATTTCACGAATGTCATGGTAATTGGAAGCAACAACCAGGGCCTTTAAATAAAAATTGAAATTGTTTTAACATCAGTCTTAATCATCACTGTGTTTATAATATGGAAAAAAATAATATTTCTAGACATTGCAATGTTTTTGTTTCAAGGTAAGCAACTGTCCTTTAACTAGCAGGATTCTTATGTCTGAAAAATGTTGAATAGACTGTTATTAAGCTTAGGGTAATATTTAAAAGCATTCACAGGATTAACTAGATAAGCCCTATAGCCTTATCAGCTGACAAATAAATAAATAAATAAAATAAACAGATTAATAAAGTAATTAAAGTACAGGTGTGGAAGTCTGCTAAATAGAGAAAAAAATGAAAGACTACCAATGCTGACCACCATGAGTTGACAGAAAATGTCTTTTAAAACTAAGTAGTAGCATTCCCTGATGAGCTCATACATTTAGTTCTTGAAGTTAACTGTGTTGATGTAATGTTCTTCAACTTCTATGAGACAATTTAACTGAATACTGCCTAACACTTGGTTAAGAAATTAGAACAATTCGAGGTCAGCAAAATCCCAATAAACAGAATTTACTCACGATGCACCATTCCAAAGGTCACAAAGATTGTTTTTTGCCCCATTTTTATCATGAGCCAAGGGAAAAACATGACTATGTAAATTAGTAAATTATGTTAAGTTACAAATCTTTACCCATCCTCTTAAAAGCTAACACAATTATAGCTCTACATGACTGTGGTACGTTAGGGTCTACACAGTTTTATTATGTACCTGACATAGCAGAGGCAAGTTGCTCTTAAGCACCGAGGCAGAAACGAAGACATAGGGAGTCTGCGAATGGTATACAACATAGCTGGTTTTGTACTGGTTTGGTTGTGTATATGGTGTTCCCCAGGCGATTCTAATCCAGATTGCATTATCCTCATATTCTCTAAAGTTGATGGTGACCTAATAGAAAAAGCAAAGCCTTGAATTACCAGCACATGGAGGTGTCCAGAAAGATTTTGTTATCTCTTAACCCTGTGTTCACAAGACCCAAACATAATTTAGTACACCACTGCTTGAGTAAGAAACAAGTCCCACTAGTGTGGTCAGGATTGTATTTAAATCAAATTTCCACAGAAAAACAATAACCTTACAAACTGGAAAAAAAAAAAAAAGAATCACCTTTCAAACTCTAATATGACTTTTGTTCCTGTTGATGTACATTTTCTTCTGAAGGGTGAAAATAAAAATAGCTTATTACAAAAGCCTTGATTCTCTCTTTTGAGAAAATAACAACACAACAAAAAGGTGTCTATTTAGATGGAGGGCTAGAGGCAATATTTCCAGTATGTCCAATTTTTGAGAGACTAAACTTTTGATCAAGTGGTAATTTTAGACCTGAATGTAATATTTATCACTGCTCAAGAATACACAATCATAAATGTGAAGAAGATTCCCTTTCCTGTTCTTATAGATTTGCTCCTTGGTTACTTCTTTTTACCTTGACTCAATCTGGGTGACTTAAGAGTAAGAAAACTTCCTTTAAAAAAAAAAAAAAACAACAAAACAACCTCCCTTTGACCGAGGCACATGTAGTCAAGCTTTTAGTCCAACTAGGCCATAAACTGTTTAAACTACTGGAACAACATCACTTCTCAAAGTTTTTGTGGAATTTTTTTTTAAAAAGTGAAAACATTGCAAAACTTTATTATAGTAGAGTTATATGAACTGCAGCTGTTTATCTGTTAGTCTGATTTGTATTTGTTGCCCTCTATTGTTGTCAGTGGGAATCCTTTGTGTGTCAAGAAGTGACACAGCTAACTAGCCAGAGGCATTTTCCTTGCTTAAACGACACTGGTGAGCTAAAGCAGGAAAAGGCTTCTGCAAATTGCTTAGTAAAAGAGTGAGATGATAGTACCTCCTCTCCATTTTTTCTTGCCACGCTCATTTCTGTAGTCGAGAAACTGCTTCTTGCTGTTGACAGTGGTCTTTCAGTCATTATAGTGTAATGAAATACCAAGGCCAAGTTCTCACAGCCATCACAAAATATCATTTCAAAACCAGAACTAAAAGGAAACGGATACAATTTTGCTACTAATCTAAGTCATAATAACTGAACTTCCTTGTCCTGCTTACTGGCTACTTCAAATCACCTCTATACTCTCTTTGATCAGATTTTTGCTGTTTGTGTATTGTTATTGGGTAACAGGACAAAGCAGTATCAACTTACCTAGGCAACATGTGCACTCAAATAGGGCAAAGATTTGATAGAAAACATAAACATACTGCCCTTCTTGAAGCCTGTCATATTTTAAGGCAAACTTACATTTTATTTCACTCCAGCATAATTGTAGAGCTGCTAGAACAGATATGCAATACATTTTTCCTGTTTCTCATGCAGTTCCTACCATTCCCAAATGAATAATTCCATTTTAATTTTTGATGCAGACTGGGGGGAAAAAAAATACCTCGCTAAAGTTATGAAAACAATCTACTGACACCAGAGCTGTATAACAAATTTAGAATGGATTTATTCTTACATTTTTCAAGGCTGATCGAAGTCGTCTTTTAAATTTTTTTTTGAAATCTGTTAAGTCAAATAATTCCGTTTCTTCCCCTGTCACACAAGGAAAAAAAAAAAAAGAAACTAGAATCGTGTTTACAAAAACTAGTTCAGAGATGTTTTTACAGTTTTGCTGAAACAAAATTAAGCGGAAAAAGCTGAAGCTGCATAGCTTTATACGAACAGCTGTATATTAAATTTGAGCCTCATTATTGCTATATAGAGAAAAGGTTAATATTTAAGTAGTAGTTACTAGTTTCTAAGAATTGCTTGAGAAGCTATTCTAAAAAATTATTCTAAAAACTTTAGAGATCTCTATTGAAAAATCCATACTAGACTATAGTTAAATGTTAAAGATATCTCTACTGAAAAAGTCCATACTAGACTATATTTATGTTTAAAATGTATGATATGAGGCAGAACTGCAGTAAGTTGCTGAGAACTGTGAGATTACAGCAAGGAAAGGCATTTTACCTGTTTTGTTCATCTGGTAAACACTCCACACTCTTTTGTTTGGGTAGCTGTGGTTGTCTAAGAAAAATAGGAATTGCTCAATAACATAGTGTATTATGAAACGGTAATTAAAGCGACAAAAAATTTTACAATACTTTTATGACCGGGTTATTTCAAAAAGATTACTTCTGATAATGCAATATTCAAAATTTATTCAGCATTATGAAACTACCACTCATAGTAAACTTAAAAGCAAAACAGTTTTTATTAAAAGAGATAGGAAGATCTTTTTTAATTCAGATAAGCAACTAATAAAGAGTATCTCTGAGGTTCAATGTTTAAAGAAGGATTTTACCTAAAATGACCAAAACTCAGTCTAAACTCAAACTAAGAAGTGTAGACTGTTAAAAGAAACCTTGAGATTTAAACTATTATATGCTCAAGTTGTGAAGTAATATTGGAGTTAGAGTTCCACCTGCAGTATTTGCCAATAATTTTGCCTACGTCACTCCCTGTTGGAGCACGATATTACTGATTTTAGGGTTCAGTGCATACTAGAGACAAACATCTCTCTCTACATTTATAACTGTGTGCTGGATGTGGCTTACCATAGTTTACATCTATTTAGACCTCAGAAGAAGCAAACATGCTTTTGTTGATTTTGAGCTTTTGAAATTTTTCCTTTAAAAAAGGTCAGATCCAATAAGATTCATCATCTAAAATGTAATCTGTTTACACCAAATGCATCTGTACATCACTAGGGCAATTGCTATGTAATTAAGGGCATTATCAAGTTACTCAGAAAAAATATAAAGAAGCTATTTTTATTCATTTTTTACTTACAAATTATGTCTAGGACAGCTGCTTGCTTTATGTCTGCAGAATTTTCCTGGAAAGAAAAACAGTGCATGGTGAAATGCAGGTCCAAAATGCTCTACCATACTGTTTAGTAGGTGAAAAATCTCAGTATTGGTAGTTTAAATTACATTCTACTGAAGTCCACAGCACGTACACTCTCCTCAAAGACACCACACCTGGTCCCAATGTGCACACAATACAGTTTTCAGCAAGGTTTAAGTGCTTCTGCAGAAGCAGCAAGAACAACGTTGTCCTTATAGGATGATGTACAAACAATTAGAAAGTAAAATCAATGGGTATTTGTGACATTATGCAACAGTGACTAATATTTCACTGTCAGGAATTTAAACATGCTTGGTTCCTTCTTATTTAACCTTTACAGCATGAAAAGATTTTTAAAGAAACTTTATGACACTACTTGTTACAGATAAGAATGTTTCAGAAACAAATGCTATTTTAAAATGTGACATTTCCTATCTTGCAAGAATAACTTAACAGTTTCTTGCCTGCAGTTTGATCTACACCCTGTGTAATTAATATTTGGGTATGAAATTCAAAGGGAATGATACAAAAAGCTATAGAATTTAAGAGATATAATAACTGTAACTATCTGGGTTATGATACTATATATAGACTCCTAGTACACCAAAATCAGAGTACATAAGGAGGAGGTCAGAAAACTTTTTTTGCTTACAGTATGCAGAACAGAAGTAGTTCTGGCCAAGGAAGTTTTTCAAAAAAATCTGAAAAGTCTAGAAGATATAAACTACTGCTATCATTACCCATACTAAATAGATCTAAATTAGCACTATGTAACAAGTAGACATCTCAATCAATGCCTTTGTTTTACAATTTAGAAATACACCCATTTCTTAAAGGTTTAACACACTGAGCTTTTATCTACCTTGTACAACTTAGGGCTCAAAACATGTACTTCCATACTCAGTAAGGGTCAATCCTGCACTCCTACCAATCAGACAAAAAACGATGGTATTACCAGCTCAACTTTACTTTTTTCAGACTAAACTGCCATTTGATGCTGTGTTATGGCCCAAGAAAATTTGTTTCTTCGTAAGAATGATTTTTTGATGGCGTTTCAACATGCATCCTGTATGGCACTGACAGGCAGCTCCCGAAGGAAAGGATTACCTCACAAAGTAGAACAACATCGTGAGAAATGTTCTCCTTTATCTGATGGAAGTTTATGGTTTGCAGCTGTGTCTCAGAGAGAAAGCCCCATTTCTGTAGCATTGTCTTGATTTCATCTCGTGGGATTTTTAGTACAGTTCTTCGGATATACTCAGCAACAGTTTCATCCATGACGAAGCCACCTGAAAAGTCGAAACGTTGAACAAGTTAAGACCAAGGCGCAGGCAGGCTCAGGAGACTCGCTCCCTTTGTAAGGTGTACAAAGCCGCACCGAGGCACGACTAGCAGAACGTTGGCATCAGTCCTAAGCGTAGCACTATCACAGATTTCAAAGGACACCAACGACAGCGAGTTAAAACGCTTTCTGCGATAATTTTTCCCCAAGCCCCCCGAAGTTTCCCGCACTGACCGAGGCCTGGCGCGAGCTTCTGGAGAGGGACGGGGCGCTGGCCCTCACCCAGGGCTATTACCGCCTCTCCGGTCCGAGGGGTGTCCAGGGGGCCTCAGACAGTGGGCACGGACGCGAAGGGAGCCGCGTAGTCGAGCGGAGCGCCGCGACCCGACCCGCCGGCCCCGCGACGAGGCTGGGCTCCCCGCTCCGGCCAGCAGCCCGGCCGCTGAGCCGCACGCCAGCCCTTCCTTCCCGCCCGCCGCGCGCCCCGCCAACCGCCAACCACCACCCGCCTTTCGAAACGCCCAATCAGGCTCCGCACGGTGCCGGAGCCGCCCAATCGCAAGGCGTCCCGCCTCCCGCCCCGCTGCGAGCTGGCGCCGGCGCCGTGAGGGCTCTTCCCGCGGCTGCCGGGTGCGCTGAGGCGGCTTCCGGTCCGGCCTGCCCGGGTCACCCGCGCCTCCCCCCGGCCCTGCGCGGCTGGTGTGTCGCTCTTGGTGCCTGCCTCGCCTGGCTGGGCTCGTCCTCTGGGGACTGGAGTAAGTGCGAGGATGGCTAGAGGGGAGGCTTTGGCCAGACCCGAGCGGGTCAGCGTTGCTCCTTTTTATCCGTAAAGGAAAAGAGCGGCATGTGGGGAGATGCCCTCCCCTCCGTCCTCCCTCCCCGCCCCGCCGGCTGGCTTTAGGAGAGCCGTGCCGTGCCTTACCTGAGCTCGGGGCCGGCCTCTGGGACCCCCTGCTCGCCTCGCATCCTCCTTCAGGGCTCAAGGAGGGCTTTTAAAAGGGCTGTTCTGAGTGGGAACATGGGGTTCTCCGTTGCGACTGTCGTAAGCTTGCTTTTCCTTGTGTCTGTGTGTATCGCATCACTATTTTAAGGGCTCCTGGGAGCACTGAGAACCTACAGACTGAAACCAGTGAGGGTTAGTTCAGTGAGCCTCTTCTGCCATAACTATTGATAACAGTGTAGCAGCCCCTTTCACCTGATAGCAAAGCTGTGTTACGCTAACAGTGTTTGCTTTCTGTCAAGTGCTATGTGCCTTTCTTGAGGGGGTCTTGCTGCTCAAGGGATGGCGTTCTGTCTTCCATCAGGATCTTTCATCATGATCCTCTTCATCCCTTTCTCTCAGAAGGGGAAAAGCAATTCTAGAGTAAGCACGAAAATTCTGCTAGCAGTACTAAATTTATAGTGTTCTTATCTGCTAGATTGGGAAATTAATGCAATAGTGATGAAATGATGCCTGGTCTGGTGGATGCAGCTGAAGTACAAGAGCAGCTTGCCAAACAGGAATTTGGCGACAGCACCTCATCTGCAGCGTGCTTTACTTTTATACTGGCTGGGTCTTGTCATTCTTGACTCTATATTCTTGTCTTCATAGACATAGCAGGAATAAAGAGATTGCTTCAGTAATCTTTTGTGATATAATGCTATATTGTGCAGTGTGACTCGCTGCATATTATAATAAAAATATTCCACTGATTGTCCTGTAACTATGCTGCTGTTTGTTCTATGAATACGACCTTAAATAATTTCCAGGAGGTGAAAACGCTCTGTTATGCTTTAGTTGATCATTTATTTTAGCCAGAAATAAAACTTGTAGAAATTACTTGATATTCAAGCTGGTGTTCAACTTGCTTTATTCATTAGCACTAACACCTTCTTAAATTGCTTTACTAACTATGAAGTCAAGTATGATGTAGTTTTATCAGATACTTACTACTAAAAGCAGCAGGTGAGCGCTCATTCTGCTGATGTGAGGGATGTTGAACTGTTGGCAGAAAGTGGTCATGTAAAAAGACAGTTAAAATCAGTGTGAATCTTATTTATCAAAGGGGCTTTTCTAATTATTATTCTTTAGGTTCAGAGAAAGTAAATGGCACATACATAGTATAAAAACATTTTAAAAGTGGACATAATCCCCCCCCTTTTGCGTTTCCTTCCTATTTACAAGTCTTTATAGATATGTATCTAAATTATCCCCCCCCCACCATTCTAATCTGTAATATTGGAAAACTAGTCCATAGTTTTCAAGACTGAAATTCAAGAGGTTGTGACTGGTTTTTATAAGATTTAGCTAAACTTGGTTTATTAAAGTGAAGGTGTCTGGCTAAATTTCTTGGAAACCTTGGAAAGTTAGGGGTCATTCTCAATGTGCCTTATCACAACCTTAAGGATAGCAGCATAGAATGACACTTTAATATCCTGATCTGGAAGACATTAACCACGTTATTGAAAGCTAGAAACAGAGTCCTTAGTTCAGAGTTCCCTAGGCTTTTTGAAATGGTGTTCATCAACTGTGATTTCTCATTTCACTGTATGACTGATCTTGTGAGTATTCTAAGCTGTTATCATCAAAAATATTTATAAATTGTGTATGAAAGATAATGCTAGGAATGCAGAAGTTCTGCTGAAGTGACATGAATGATATCTTCAGCTAACACCAACCAGTTAGGCATGGAGCTGAATCCTTTTCTATGCCTAAAACTTTGTATAATCTTACAGAAAACACCAATGATTTGAGTAAACACAGAGCTGTTTGGATTTTAAGTATTTTTCTCCAAAGCCAAACAGAACAATATTATGTAACTGAGAACTTAAACCCAAAATGTCTGGTCTTACTCAAATTAGACAGTGAAAGGAAGTGCAAAAGTAAATGTTACACGTGGTGAGTGAACTTCATAGGAATTTGCAGATCTGTTTGCCCTTCCATGTTAGTACATGTTCTCGTTTGCATGGTCATGCTGCCGCCTGGTGGGTATTACTTGAGTGTATGCAGCAAATGTGTGTGTTCTGTAGTACTGTAGAAAGCAAGCTCTGTATTTCTGGTTAAGGAGCCTAATGATTAGCAGTGTAGATGCTCAGATGCAATTTTTCATCTTCAGGGTTGGTTGCATTTTGCTTTAAGAAGTCATTTTTCTGAGCAATATGTGAATTATTTTTTTTTTAACTGTTGACTTTAGAAACTTGAGAAAAATTAAAATTACTTTTGTGTGCAACTTTTTAAATGGAAAAGTTAGCAAAACTTGGTTTAGAAATACTCTAATGTGTTTTAATGAAATATGGAAGAAGCATCTTAGGAAAACAATTATCTAGATTTAAACCTTTTCTTTCATTGTCATCTCCTGAACATGGAAATATTAAGCATTAAGCTAATCAGCGAGACTACAGCAACCTAATTTAGTTTTCCTTCTGCATCAGGGAACTGGTTAGTTCATATTTATGGGAGATTCTAGAAAAGAAGGAAGGAACTTCCCTGGACTCCTGATATGCTGATCTCATGCTTCATTTGGGAAAGACGTGGGAAAGTACCAAACCCCTTCTTTCTCCACACAGCTAGGTCCTTTTACTGCTATTTCCCAGCAGGAGAAACTACCAACTGGAGAGAAACAAGCATTTTATCCTGGATTTTGGTGTCTAACAGGAGTGTGAATGAAATGCATACAGTGTTCTTGCCTGTTTTTTCGGGACAGCCTTTTGGTTTCTGCCTACTTGCTAGGTATCTGCAGTTTTATTGTGAATTCCGTAATATGTGTTGGTTCCTTTCGCACATTAGTATTTAATGCATTGAAAGTGTGCATAGATAGGCTTTTACATTAGGGATGAGTGTGACTTCTTGATAACTTACATGTTGATTCTTGTTAGGAAATCTTTAGCAATTTGAAATGCTTAGTGTCCAGGATTGCTTATGCAAGGAATTATCTTATAAGTATTATTTTTCTAAACAAAAATATTAGCATTGGAAATTCAGTGTCATTGTCAGAGAATTTCTAAGTTTAGAGTTTTGATTTTTCTTTTAAAAATCTGGTTTATGTTGGAAACCATAAAGCTAGAACATCCCCTATTTTCCCCACTTTAAGATAAACTACACAGAACATGATACTGGAACCAGGCAATTTCTTAATTATTTTTTTCCCTGAAGGGTAGCATAGATTTAGAAACTGGTTAAAGGAAATTGAAAGATTAGTCATCTTCATCCATGTCCTCTACATTCAGAGGCTAATAATTTATAGAAATTTGCAGTTAGTTCTTAAGGCATTTCAACCAAATAATTTAGATACATACGTAGTGTAATTTTTAACAAGGAAGGAAAAACTGCACAGAATTCAAAATCTCATATAAAACACATTACAGGGCAGACCATTTTTGTGCAACGCAGTGAAATATGTCAGTGCCTTTATGTTAAGAGTTCATCTAAATACCTCTCTCCAATAGTTGCTTCAGATACTAATGTTTGCTTAGCCTTTTGCAGTCCGTTTTCCTCCTAAAGCAATCCTGTATTTTCTTAATACTGTTCTTCTGCTTTACTGCTAATATTTCTTCTACCACAACTGCATGTTTACCTTGACATTCTTTATCCAGCATTTGTTAGTAGTTTTCTCAGAGCAATTTATATTGCTTATTCCCAATCTTTTTCTGTGAAATTTTTTAAAGTATTTTTAGATTCCTTATGAGCTACCACCTACATAAAATTCTGTCCATGAGGACTTAAGTTCTGGTAAGATGGCAACCTGTTATCTTTATTTTAGATCAGAACATTATTAAAAAGAAACTAAGGAAACCAATAGCTCATCCTGTCCTTTTTTCATACATGTTTTTGTTACTCTTGAAACTTTCATCTGTCAGAGTCATTCCCCTCCAGCAAAAATATTTTAGCCTTCTCTGATCATTTATAGATCACTGTCTAATCTGACATTCCTAAACATAAATATAATATTGAGCACTGATAACACTGTTCAGTCATGAACTTCAAAAGTACTTAAAGGCCCCAGTTTAGCCTTCCATGACCACTGTAAGATGTTTTGTTACTTTAATCCATCACAGCCTACATGAGCTAAGTACCGTATCTGGTAATTGAACTTGAAAGATTTTAATATTGAATGTTATTTGAAAATGAATTTCAGGAGCACTGATCTATGAACTGGTGTGACAGTTAGGACCTCTGATTTGTAGCATCTGTCCTGCAAGAGGTGCCATTGGAAAATTCATTTGAGTCATTAGAAGGCTTTTAATTGATGAAATACACTGTCACCTATCTATTTGTGGCATTGATAGCTTTCATCCACTTTATCTGAGAATAATTTTGTAAACAATGGCAGTGATTACTAATCTTAGTTTAGAAATAATTAATCTTTCCTTGAAATGCTCCCTTTGACTTTCTGCCCTGTGCTGATGTGCATGCTACCTATTTCACTAGGGCACTGGTCTTGCTTTCTCCTTCTGAGACAGCCAGCTCAGATGACAGTTTCAGGAAGAGCGGTCGGAGGCTGAATGATGAAGAGATTTAATAATCGGCTGGGTTCACACATGTTAAAGTAATGCGCAGTCATTGAGCAGGTCACCCTCTCAAGGGAATGCTAACTCTAGCGCTATCAAAAAAAATCTACTGATAAATTTAAAACATATTGACTTTGTGTGGCATGCAATCAAAAGCTGGTGGCAATAACACAGCAGGGTTCTTAATCACTTTGCTGTTACAGTCGTGCTCCTGCTGTCATATTTCTAAAGGTTCATTTGTTAATTTGTTGAATAGAATGCTTAAGCAACTTGTACAGTTTCCAACTTCTTCTGTGCTAAGAGTATATGTAGTATAATATTAGACTTCCAGATAGTATGGGGGAAGATTTTTGAAAGAAATTACTACATGTGTTTGCAACACTATATGGAACATATTCTCATGGGTCTCAAGAGGCTTTTAAATCTGTTTGGATTTTTAAAATTTAGTTTGCTTGTGGGAACGTAACTCTTGTTAAGCTGAACACGATGGGAAGTATTGGGTAAATTGGTGTACGTATCTCTTCAAGCCGAATATATTACTTGAGTATTCCAGGAATAGCAGTGTGGATTATAGCTGCCAGCACTACAGCTGAATATTGGGATTTTGCAATTGTAAAATCTGACCACTGGCTACTAGTATTTAGCTTGTCTATTTTGCTGGAGTGTTGGCTACAGCGATGGCTACTTAGCACAAGTTGTAGTGGTATTTGCCTGATGTATTGCAGCTAGAAAGGTGATCTCTCTGGGAAGAGGGGGAATGACAAAATACTAAGTAAACAAACAAAAAAGCCATCTCTAATTCTGTGGCAGTATGGGTCATACAAGTACAATTTTGTCAAGATGAGCCCATTTGTCCTGGTATGAACTGGAGTTTTCTTCTTTCCTCCCTGGTGAAGTGATCTTCCACAACAAAGATGTCATCTTATTTCAGCCACTATCATATGACGCTTTCATCCTTTTCAACAAAAGATCTTGAAAATTACTTCTAGGGATATTTTTTTTTTAAATGGGAGGTAATATAAAAATTTATTTCTAGAATGAAGTTTGCTCCTGCCTCACAGCCCTGTAGAAAAGGACCTGGGGGTCCTAGTTGACATGAAGTTAAAACATGATTTAGCAGTGCACCCTTGCGGCAACAAAGGCCAACAGCATACTGGGCTGCGTTAGAAGTGTAGCTAGCAGGTCAAGGGAAGTTATTATTATTCCCCTCTTCCTGTCAGTCCTGAGGCCACATCTGAAATACTGTGTTCATCTTTGGGTCCCACAGTGTAACAGAGATGATAAAAAGCTGAGTCCAGCAAAGGGGAAACTAAGAGGGTCAGGAGGGTGGAATGGCTGGCATATGCGGCAAGGGTAAGGGAGCTAGGCTGCTTTAGCGTTCAAAAGAGAAGACTCGAGGGAAACCTGAATGCTGTCTTCCACTGTCTGAAATAAGATGA
>VYZW01035295.1:0-14248 GCA_013401315.1 Balaeniceps rex | reverse complement strand
CCCGCTGACCCCCCCTGCTCCCCCCAGGCCCACGCACAGGACCCCGCGCAGGCTACGCGGGTGGGGGTGGCCGTGGTGGACACCTTCGTCTGGCAGAGCCTGGCCTCGGTGGCCATCCCGGGCATCACCATCAACCGCCTCTGCGCTGCCTCGCTGGCCCTGCTGGGCACCCTCACCCGCTGGCCCCTGCCCCTCCGCCGGTGGACCACCACCGCCCTGGGGCTGGCCGCCATCCCCCTCATCATCACCCCCATCGACAGGTAAGGGGGGCACTGGGATACCCCCTCGAGGACAAGCGGGTACCGACCACCCCATCCCTGCATCCTGGGCAGGGGTGATGGAGCGCTGCTTCTCCCGGGCGAACTGGTTCCAGGATGGGCTCGGGGCTGGGGGTGCCCCCACCCCAAAGGGGCTTTGCCAGGGTCCGGCCGGGACACAGCCCTGCAGGGATGGAGATTGGCAGGAGCCGGGTGCTGAGCCAGGGTGAGCAGGGCAAGGCTGCGCTAATCTTGGTGTTGGTAGGGCCAGGGCCTCAGTGACATTAGGGACAGGGTCCCAGGGGGATTAGGGAGAGCCCAGCCAGCCCCCCTCAGCACGACCGCATCAACTGTACCCCAGGGACTTGCTGGGACCCCACTCACCCCTCCCCTCCCCCCGCAGGACTGTGGATTTTCTGATGGACTCCAGCCTCCGCAAGCTCTACGAGGCACCAGGAGAGCCCCCGGCCCCGCACTGAGCCCCCTGGTCTGGGGAAACTGAGGCACGCTGCTGATTTTGGGGTGCTGTGACCCATCTACTGTGAACCCTCACTCTGGTGGTGACCCCAGAGTGGCCACCCTGCCCCACAGCTGGTCCTAATAAACTATTTCAAGCCTGACCATTTCAAGCTGGATGATGCTTGGGTACTGTGGGGGTGCAGGAGGGACCCCCTGCCACGTCTCTCCTGGGGAGATATGTGGGTCCAGCTGGGTCCCAACCCCCAGGCTTAGCACCCTATGGGCACCCACACCTGGGATGGGGGGATCCCTGTGCACCCAGAGCAGCCCTGATCACCCCACCAGCACCTCTCATCCTAGCTGGAACCCCCTCCATCCCTCCACAGCTACTACCAGCCTCATAGGACATACTGGGGACTGCCCCCAAGGAGCTGCCACCATGTCCAAGATCTTCAGCGGTGCCTCCAGGGACCCAATCCCCCCAACCAGGAGCCACCAGCTTCCCTCACCACAGACTGGGGCCATGCCACCGCACCTGGAAGCCACATCTCCTGGTACCGGGAGGTACCACCAGGAGATGTGCCTTCCGGGCATGGTGGCATCCACATGGTACCACCAGGAAAAGCTTTAGAGAAAAGAAAGCCACCTTTTATTGGTGAGGAAGGGGGTCACTGGCTCATGCCGAACCCTGTGCCAGGCTGCGGTAGTCTGGACCCACCTCACCCCCTTTCTCCAGCTCCCTGGGGACCAGGGCCCCCACAATGCTCTGCAGCTCAGCGTGGAAGGGACACTGCTGCCTGGGCCGCTGTCGTCCCCGCCGGTGCCCACCCAGGCGCCAGACAGCCAAGGCCAGCCCCAACAGACCCCCCACCAGCATGGCTGTCACCAGGGCACTGCCCACCAGGGCCAGCCCAACCAGCAGGAACCTCTTCACTGTGTGGCACGGCCCTGGAGATGGCAAAAAAATCCCACCCCAACAAAATAGGGGGTTCAGAGGTTGCTTCGGCACCTGGGGTAGTGGGTTTGGGGCCATGGGGTGATGTTTGGGGTTGTTCACTCACCTTCGTACCAGGGCACCTTCTCCTTCTGCACTAGGATTGGTCCAACCATCTCCCGGTGGAGCATCCCCTCTCCTGGGAACCCTGTGGGAGGACACAGCCTGTACAGCCTGTCCGAGGACCTCCTAAGATCCCAAAGCCACATGGGGCCACCACAGCCCAGCCTCAGTACCTGGCAGCTGTCTGGGGAGCGTGTCACCAGGGGGACAGCCGGTGTCACAGCAGTGGCACAGGGTGTTCCGGGAAGGGTCCTCTGCGTTGTGCCAGCTGGGAGGAGAGGACAGAGCTGGGGGGAAGGGGTCTGGGGGTCCCCAGCCTCCACCCCAAGACCCAAATGTGCCATGCCATCAGGTCCCTCCAGCCCTGCGGGTCTCGGCCACCCCAGAGGAGATGTCCCCCAGGTGACACCAAACACCTCCCCAATTCATCTGCACCCATAGGGAGCTGGGACCTGTGGTGATGCCACCTGGCTACTGTGGGAGAAGAGGTGGCATCCAGACCATGCTGGGGTGGCTTGGTGCCCCAGATGGGGCACACTTGGCACTCTTGCCAAGTGGCTTCTGCTCCCAAAGCACCCATGGGTGCTAGGGTCCTGGGGCACCTCAGGGTGCCTGTGCCAGGGCCGAGCTTACCTGGCTGTGGCTTGGCTGTAGAAGCAGGACCTGGCGCCGTGCCCCCACGCCGTCAGCAGGCAGTGCACATAGACCTGCCGAGACACCAGCCCCAGGCAGGGCATGCCACCAGCACATCCTTCCCTGGGGACCCTGCTCTCCTCCCACCCACCCCAGTGGAGAGCAGGATGCCCCAGGAGGGATGGTGCTTTGGGAGCCCCAGGTCATCCCCAGTAGGATCTCCATCCCACCACCAAGGGCATCACCTCAACCTCACCTCCTCTTCCTCAGGCTCATCCTCCAGCACAGGGACCAGGATGGTGAGCTGGAGGGCAGACACCCCTCTCTGGTGCTGGACGGACATGCTCCCCAGCTTCTGCCCATGCAGGCACCTGAGGCAGGAGAGCAACACAGGGTCATTCCCAGGCTGCCGCCAGGCTCTGAACGTCCCTCCCCATCAGGACCTTGGGGTGCCTGGAGCAGCAGTCTCCACATCTCACCCCATGGGCACTGACCCATGTCTGTTCACCACCATGAAGATCCTCCTGGAGCGTCCCGGCTGCTCCAAGCTGGTCCCATAGCACTGATCCACATATATCTTCAGGGAGATGCCAGGACTGAAGTCAACCCTGGCCTCCAGATGGACAGCAGAGCCAGGGCTGAGCACCAGTGGTTTCTTCATGGCACTGGGATCCCCTGAAGAAGGGAGGGTGGGGTCTGTGTGACATCCCCAAGCCTGTCCCACCACAGATAGGGACATCAGACACATCCCAGACCACCACCCTTTGTGTCTTTGCCTGCACCCCTGTGAGGCAGGTGCCTGCCTGCAGCCCTCCCATTTCAGAGCCCAACCCCTGTCCCTGGAAGCCAAGAGCTGTCCTGGCTTTGTCACCCTGGTCTGGCTTCCCTGTCTGCTCTCCAGAGCTACAGCACCTTCCTGGTCCCTCCCACGGAGCCGAGAGGGACCATGTCACCCATCAGACTGACAAGGGGCAGCTGACCTCCAAAAAGCTGATCATGGAGTCAAGCACAGGATGGGGAAAAACCTCAGAGCACCACCATTAAAAGCCCTACACCCTCTACAAGACTGGGAGGCATGGTCCTGCAGGGATGGCCACCTTCTCCTGGTGGGCCCTACTGCTGAGGCCGCTCAAGAGAAAGCACTGGGTCCTGATGGTCAAGGCCTGTGGTCTCATCCCCCAAAGTTGGCACCCAACACAAGACCCAGAGCACTCACCATCCAGGAGCCTCAAGGTGAAGTTCATGATGGGCTCCTCAGAGCCAGGCTGAGCATAAGCCCCACCAGGCACGGTGGCAGCAGCAAGCACTGGGGCTGCAGCCCTTGTCCCCATGCCTGAGGACACCAATGAAGCCACCACCACGTGACTGGAGGACACTGAAGCCATGGTGGTCTCTGCAGCAAGGGGAGGGTTTAACCAGTGGGGCTGAGCATGTCACAGTATGTCCCAGGCACAGTGAGGACATCCAGGTTCTCAGATGTCCCCAGGACTCATGGAGGGCAGATGGTGCCAGACAAAGAAGGGAGAGCACCCAGGAAGTCAGGTTTGAGCACATCAGGGTGCCACCCCAACCCCAGCTCCCCCAGCCAGGACCTCCCCTGGTCTTGGTGGCCAGGCTCTGGCATAGGACTGCTGTGGTCACTTTGGCAGCGGGTGCTGGAGGAGCAGATGCTCCACAACCCTCCCAAAATGCAAGGTTAAGCATCCCCAACCACCCCAGCACCAGGCACACCTGGGAGCATCCCCCACCACCAGGACCCCAGCCAGGGCTGGGAAGCCACCAGGAGCTGCTCATGGGATGGGAGACCATTGCCAGCAGCTGTGTACCCCACCAGTGGCTCTAGTCCCCCACCCAAACCAGGTCCTTATAGAGTTGCTGGGACAAGGGGGCACAGGGAGGTCCCAGCAAGCCCCTTTGCTCCAACCCCACATCCCCAGAGCACAGGGTCATTTTAGGAAGGCTCCTCTCCACCAAGAGGACCTGCACCACGAAGTCCAGGAGGGCACCAGGAACCAGCACTGGGCACAACCAAGGGTCACCCACTACCCTCCTGTACCCAGACATGGATGCCACCACCCACCTCTCCCAGTAGAACCAGTGGGGAGACCAAGGGGAGCAGCCAGGGGGTCCCAGCCCCACTCACCTGCCACCCCCAGCACAGCCCCGCACACCAGCACCCACCAGCACTGCCCCATCCTCAGTGAGCAACAGCCCCACCCCCAGCACCTGGGGGCCTTTAAAGACCAGGGCTGGGTGCCAATGGGCCCCAGCTGGTGCTGCCAGGTTTTGGGGATTTGCTTGATTTTCTCTGCAGTCAATCAGCAGTCCCACGTGTGGGGCTTGTCCTGCACGCTGTCGCAGTCCCATTGCTCAGTCCCTGTCCCCATCACATGGTCTCAGACCCACCACTCAGTCTGGTCCTGCACACGTTCCTGGTCCTGAACAAGGTCCAGGTCCTGCTGCATGGTCCCAGACCCACCACTTAGTCCTGGTCCCATGCATGGTGCTGGTCCCACCATGTAGTTTTGGTCCTGCATGCAGTCCTGGTCCAACCACTTTGTCCTGGTCCAACCACTTTGTTCTGGTCCCAGTTGCATCGCATCGTCTGGTCTCACCGCTCAGTCTTGGTCCCATGGATGCTCCTGGTCCCACCTCATGCACCATGTGGTACCACATGGTCCTGTTCCCATCATGGTCCCTGTCTCAGTCCTACACGTGGTCCTAATGCCACTGCACAGTTCTGATCCCACCACTGGGTCATGGTCCCACCCATGATCCTGGTCCCACCACACACTCCTGGTTCCCAATGCACCATCCTTGTCCCGTTATGGCCCTGCTTGCAGCCCCAGCCCCAGTCCCACCACATGATCCTGGACCCATGGTCCCAGCTTGGTCCCATTTATTGAGAACAAAAGGAGGAAGCTGCTGGGTGCTGGGATGAGGGGACTTCAGCGGGAGGACTTTCCTTCCACCCCCTGGCCCCAGGCAAGCGCAGAGCTGCTGCTCCCCACCCCAGGGCTCGCTGCCAGCCGCTCTCTGGGACAGGCAGCCCCAGGGGCACAGGTAGCCTGGTCGGGGACAGCAGTGCGGCCATGGCCAGGACATAGACATGGTGAAGTGTACGTGTCCGTGGCTCCTGCCTGTCTCAGGTGGCCTCAAAACCCCATCGCAGCCCTCTCTGTGTGGGTTGACCTAGTGGCCCGGACACAGAGGGACACTGAGCATGTCTCCATGGGGATGTCATTCTGGGTGGGCTGTGCAGCTGACCTCCTACCTCGGAAGGGGCTTTTCCATCCCCGCATCTGCAGAGGGAACTAGTGACTGGGGTGGGATTTGGCCCCTCCAGGGGACTTAACATGCCATGGAAGACACCTGTGGACCTCAGGGAGGTGCCCCAAGCTCCATGTCCCCAGCGCCTGTCCCAGTGTCTGTGGGTAGCATCACGCACGGTTGAGTCGGTGGCCCCAGCGATAGCTCTGGACTGGCCATCAGGGCTCATGCCCACCCTGGTACTGCTGGTGCTGGTGCTTCAACTGAAGAAGCCCCGGTGCAAGTACCAGGGCCACCCTTGAAAATGGGGTGCACCCGCCAGCAGCGGAGCTGGGACCCGGTGGCACGAGTGAGTTGTGTCACCCGTGATGGCTGTCCCATGGGTCCGGTGTCCCTGCAAAACCAGCAGACCTTTCTGGTGGCATCTGCACACCGTGGGAGTCCCACACCAGCACCTGGCAGTGCAGTTGGCTCTGCAGGGACAGCAGGGACAGATCCAGGCGCCCCACTCATGCTGGGGTTCTCGTTCCTCAGCACTGCCCATGACATGGGGCTCCCCACCCCCAGGACCGACGGGAGAGCAGAGCCAGGGCCCTGCGGGGCTGCCGGGCCACCCACCTGGGCAGAGCAGGATCCGGCCCCCAGGCAGGAGTGGGGACTGGCAGAGCATCCTGCTGCGGCCCCACAGCCCCATGCCAGGGGTCAGCACGGGGAGGTCCCCATCCCCCCCACCCCCTGGAGGAGGCGAATGGAGACTGGCTGGACCATCCTTATATCAAAAACTGCCAAATATACAATTATCTTACAAAAGTAGAATTGCTTTTTTATTTCTGGTCTTTACAAAGGGAGCAGAACACAGGCTGGGGGGCCAGCGGGGGTCGCTTCGCTGCCAGGGAGGCTCAGCCAAGGGTGCCATCTCCATGCCCGGCCAGGGCCGCTCTTGGCAGGACGCAGCATTGCCGGTGTCATCCAGCCCGGCCAGGACACCCGAGGGCTGTCCCCCCCGGGGGGGAGGGGAGGGACAGACCCCATCCTCGGCATCCCCCCTGTGCCCAGGGGATGGCATCAATGGGACGGTGTCCACGGGACCCTGCTCTCCACCACCTCCCCATGCCAGTTCTCACCAGACCCTGTGGGCCTCCCGGGATGTCCCCTGTAGGGACCGGGGCCACGGGGCCCTCTAACCGGGATGATAGGGGGCTGGGAGGGGACCTGCTGCACGGATGCCCTTCCCCCACAGGGACCATGAGCCCGTTGATAAATGCCGGGCCTTTTGTGGTGGGTTTTCCATTCTCCAAATGGCTCTGGGTGGCTCCGGGTCACAGCCCGCCATGGACCGACGGCTGTGGGTGGGCTGAGAATGTGCTGCACTCATCACACCCATGGGCTGGAACCCGCTGGAGTGGTGCAGCAGGCTCTGACACGCAGCCCCAAAACCAGGGCTCAAGGGAAATGGGGTGATTTGAGGAGCCCCTCGGGGTTCGGGTTCCCTGATGGTAGCTCTGCCCACCCCAGGCAAGGAGGACCCCCTGCCACTGCTGGCTGGGCATGTCCCTGCCTGCACTGCCTGACCCATGGCGTGCCTCCAGTGACGTGGTGATGGGTGTCCTGCTCCTGCTGTGACAAGGCCATGTCTTTCACAAATACCTCCTCTGGCCTTTCCGTGGGGAAGGAAGAAGTGGATCCTGCTGGAAAAAAACACCCCCAAGCCCCCAGTCCTTGACACCTCAGAGGCAGGAGTGGAGGCAGAGGCTCCACTCTCCTTGCCAGCAGGTGATGGCAGCCCCCCCCCCCGCTCCTGCCCAAGCTGGGGCTCTGCAGGAAGGTGATGGAGGGTCACCCTGACCACTCCCGGGTGCCAGAGCCTCCAGCCTGTTCTGCTCATGTCCAACCCAAAGACACCATAAGTAAGAAAAACGAAAGCACCTGGTTCTTCCCCAGGGAGAGCGGGGCACCCGCTGTCCCCTACCATTTCAGGAAGTCCCGCACATGGCTCCACAGCTTGGTGATCCAGAGGTTGACCCCCAGGTCAGTCAGGTACTGGATTTCGGGCGTCAGCATCTTGCGGCATAGCTTCTGGTGCTTCTTGTTAATCTTCTTTTTCAAGTTGTAGCCCAGGATGGACTTCTCCCCCAGTGGCTGCCAGGGTTGCATGGAGGACTCTTGGATGGCGCTGGCATCCACGGGGTGTCCCCCGTCGATGCAGATACTCTTCATCTTCTCGTTCTCCCGCTGCAGCTCGGCCACGTCCTTGGCCATCCGCTCCCTCCCGTAGGCCTCCACCTTACGCCAGAAGGTGGCATTAAAATAGCGGTAGAGCTTGGCGTCGATGAGGTTCCAGGAGGTGGCCTTCTCATAGAGCTCAGGTGTCAGACGGGAAACGGTGGAGCCCTTCCGGGCATTGAGCTTGAAGTAGAGGACATCTTCCAGCTGCCAGCACAGCAGGTCCTTCAGCAGCACCAGGGACTCGTCAAAGTACTCGAGCAACATGACGAGGTGGAAACGGCGATCTATCTCCTGGATGTGCTCCTCCACCAGCCGGCTGTTGGCATTCATGTTGTTGTCATAGCCCAAGTCAAAGAACAGGAGGTTTTGGAGGTAGTGAGCGTTGAACCCGTTGGGGTCGTAGTAGTGCCAGGGGTCCCGGAGGAACTCCGCCAGCTTGTCCTCCCCCATCAGCTTCCAGGTGAGGGGAATGACGCGCCCAAAGTAGTGGAAAGAGGACTCGAAGAGGTAAGCAGGGTCCCGCAACACCGTCACGAAGGTGGCGTCTGCTGGCAGGAGCTTGCGCACCTCCTCATAGTGGAAGCGCATGTGGTTGCAGATGATGTTGAAGCACGCACCCGGCCGGTAGTGTTGCACCTGGCTGCGCTCAAAGAAGGAGGGGTAGTAGAAGTCGTTGCGGCCATTGGGGAAGGCAAATTTCAAGCGATGCTTCTCCCCGAAGCGGAAGAGGATGTTGAGGATGGTGCTGCTGGCTGTCTTGTGCGTCTTCATAAACATGATGTTCAGCTTGGGCAGGCAGCTTTGTCCCGAGGGGCTGCCTGTGCCATTAGCTGCTGCCAGCACCTTGCTGGGGGCCGGGTAGGAGGAGCAGGAGGAGGGGACAGGGATCCTGGTGGGGAGAAGAGACAGGACGCCATGGTGAGGGCAGCTTGGCTAACACGGCTCAGCCACCATGAGGGCTTGGCCATTTTCCTTCCTGGAGGAGGGAAGGACCTGGGGACGGGTGCTAGACCTGGGGACAGGTGTTCGCCCCCAGCACCCCCCAGGCTCCCCGGCAGAGACGAGCCACCCAGCCACATGCCCAGCGGGACAGGGGCACCCACCCGGCAGCAGCCCCTAGGCGAGCAGGGCAGCAGCCCCCGGACATCAGGTGCACCTCTGAGCCACCAAACCAAGCTCATTCACCCCCTGGACAACCCCAGCTGCTGAGAACACGCTGCTACAGGGGTCTTCATGGTGGTCAGCCCCCACTGGCATTGGTGCAGCCTGAGCAGGGGGTCCCCATCCCTCCCCACGGGCACAGCCATGGTGGCCCTGGTGCAGGTGATGTTGAGACGTGTATTGAGATGAGCTCTCCATGGCCATAACTCCACAGACAGAAGCTGATAACATTCTTGAGAGGACTGGAAGCTCTCAACCCCTTGTAGGAGTTGTGGTGGATCCAGCACCAGAGCAAAGAGGGAAATAATTCTAGCACATGGCCCCACAGATGAGCTCGTGGGCCCTCGGGGAGCACCGAGAACAACTTGTGTGTTATCTGAGATGCCTGGAGCAGGGAACAGAGACCAGAGTGTCGAGTGACTTTGGACAGTGCTAATGAAGTTGCAAAGCTGATCCTAGATAATGCTCTCATCGGGCAGCGTGGGGGACCACGGGTCGGCACATAGCTTACGAAACAACTGCAGGTGGATCTCTTTTATAAGCCTAGAGATAAATTTAATGCCAGGAGCGATGGCCTTACTGAGCACCAGCTTTCACTGCGACAGGCAGCAGAGCTTTGAACCTACCTGCGTCCACCTCTGTGGCGGCAAGTTTACACATGGCAGTGCTCTGGTTGCTCTTGAAGGATAAGCCCTTGACAAAGAGCACCCAAATAACTGCCTCAGCTCTGCCCACTTCTCCTGGCTGCTGGGGAACGTCTCCCGTGGTGCTTTTCTTTCTCCCAGGGGACATGAAGCCCCAGCGGGCAGGGGGTCTCCTGCACCTCCTCGTCCCCTCCATTGCCAAGGAGCTGAGTGCTGGCTGCCATTTTGCAGTGGCCTCCCCTGGGGTGAGTGTCCCCAGCCCCCAGGGAAGTTGGGGCTCGCTTTCCTCCCCACCCATGGGACAGGGCGCAGTCTCCAACAGGAGGCTGTAGGACGGGGACATCTCGGTGTGAAGCAACCAGAGCCTGGAAAGTCCCAGGACTGTCTCCAGTTGGGGGTGCCCAGTGTGAAACAGGGTGGCCAAGCTGCCGGGGGGGGACACGAGGACCCCATACTCACTCTGTCATGCTGACTTGCAGCGGGGGGACAGCATAGGAGTAGAGCAGCAGCATGAAGCTGGTCAGGAGGGTCCCCAGGACGAGCCCCTTGCACATGGATCTCCAGTGCTTCCCATGGTGCAGCATCGTGGTCACCTGTGGCCAGCAGAGAGGAGAGCCGTTAGCACCAAGGGACAGGGAAGCGGGGACCGGGGGGACCGTGTGATTCAAGTCACAAGCAAATAAGGCATGGGGATATCTCATGGGCATGGGAAGTCCCGGGAAGCATCTCACCGGGCTTTTTGGCGCTGGCCCTGCTGGGAGAGAGGTGAGCCAGCGCCAGGTTTGTCCCCGTCTGTGGGCACAATGGATTCGTGGCCAAAGAGCAGTGGCTGTGCCCACCCTGCGCACCTTTTGCCCACCTTGACAAAACCCAAAGCTCCCTGGCCCAACACAGGAGCAATGAGAGAGGCTGCGGGGCTGGAAATGAGGGGGAGGAAGGAGCTGTGCCATGGGGCAGCCCAGCTGCAGAGCGGGCATCCTCCGCCAGGCCGCACCAGCAGCTCCCCCAGCACCAAAAAATCACCGATGCGGGCAGGAGCTTTCCAAGGGTGGCTGAGATCCTTTTCCCCAAGAAAATTTCTGGGCTGGATCAGGAGCTCCAGCACCTCGGGAGGTATCAGATGCTGTGACATCCACCCAGCGCAGCCTTGCCCGTGTCTCCTGGCCCCTCCAGCAGCACCGGCTGCAAGGGGGCTCACGGCTCCCCTCTGGCCGCAGCACCCACACGATGGGTGGCTCAGGGTGGAGGCCAGGGGGAAGCAGACCTGCCAGGCAAGGGGGTCCAGGGCAGGATGACACTCCCTCCCCCCCCACACACATGTACAAATGCACATGCATACACATACATGCATGCACGATTGAACATGTGCATGCACATACATACATGCACACAGCCGGAGGGCTCGTGCACACACATGCACACAAACATCCATGCACATGCATACACACATGCACAGGCATGTACATATAGGGACGCACGCATCCATGCACGCACGCACACGCTGGGACACAGACACACATCTGTGCATGTTCATGGGTGTGCATGCATGCACAGGGGCACACATGAGCACACACATTTGTGCATGTTCATGTATGCACATGCATTATCGGACACACACACACACATACACACACATATGCACTTATGAATTCCCTCCAACAATGCAGACACACTCATGCATGCACACACAAGCACACACATATCTATGCACTCACACACACATGGGGACACAGACACACGTACGTACACACACACACACATCTACACATCCTCATGCATGCCTGTGTATGCACAAGGACACGACATACACGCACGTCTTTGCATGCTCATGCATGCACACACACATGCACATGCATGCACACAGACCCTGCAGGCAGCTCCATTCCTGCGTCCATCCCCGCAGCCCCCCAGGCTGCCCCCTCCCCGGTGCCACTATCCCCCGGCAGCCCCCGTCCACAGGCAGCACCTGCCCAGCCGTACGCTGCCGCCGCTCACCACAGGCCCGGGATGCGGGGAGCACCGGCAGCTCCATCGTGCCAGCAACTGCATTGCAGCAGGGCTGTCCTCTGCGGGAGGACAAGGGGACATGCCACCCGTGACCACAGCACCTGCTGCCAGGGGGGCTGCGAGCAGAGCCCAGTGGCCAGGAGCACCCCCTGAGCTGGAGGGCAAAGCCCCACACAGCCCCCCCAGCCTTGCACCCCCATTTAGCAGTTGCAGGAGCAGCATCGACTCCCCATGCTCCCGCTTGCTCCGGCTGCCCCAGCACTGTTCTGGCTTCCAGGCATCCTTTGCCCAACATCTTCGGCCAAGGCTGGCCATGCTCCCAGCTGCCCGCTGAATAACACCCCCTACAAATAAACCACCAGCCCCCCATGCCTGCTGCGGCATCGCCCCCTTAGAGCCTCCCCATTCAGCAGATAATTCAGAGAGATAAAATCCTGGCTGGGAGAGCCGTGGTTTACACCCAGATGCATTTTAGACCCCATGTAGCGAAGACTCCCTGGGATTTCTAAGCTAAACCCCAAGCAGAAAGGTTACCTGGCCAGCGCAAAGGGTGCCCAGGGCACAGCGAGCTCAGCTTGCTACTCCTGCCTGCCTCCCCCTCTCTTGGGCCACCCTGGTCGTCTCCTGCCACTGAGATTTCCAGCTCGATGAATAATGAATGGAAAATGCAACTGGAGCCCGGGGCTCCAGCCGGGTGCTGGGCACAGCTCGTCCTGGCACCCAGCATGGCAGCTGGGGGATGCCGATGGGGCGGGGGCACCTGGTGGCACCCCACAAGCACACCCAAGCTCGTTCAAGCGCTCCTCCCCGGGGCCCTGCAGCAGGGATCGCCGGGTCAGGCAGGGCTGGCCACATCCAACCTCTTCCCAGACGGTTTGCTGAGCTGCTGGCAAGTGCGGCAGGAACAGCAGGGATATGGGAGGTGTACGATGTAACCACACGGGGAGCAGGTGGCGCTGACCCTACCCCAAAATTGTTGCATGGGTGCAAAGCCAAGAGGGTTTTGCATGTCCTGGAGTGGCCAGGGTTTGGTCTTACACTATGGCCGTGATTGCACCACGGTCACCATCCACAGCGCAGGCATTGGCACCACCTGGAAAAGCCACCTGTGAGAGCCAGGCAGTGCCAGAGGGGTCACCTGCCTGCGCGGGTGCTGCCGGCTGGGAGCAAAGCTGCATCCCACTGGCTCGCACGCTGTCCTTGCCACCACGCCATGGGGCGCAGTGCTGCCAGCACTGGCACTGACCCTGCCGAAGCGAGCAAGCAGGTGCCATTAACCCACCTCTCAGCTGCTGGCCTGGCGGGGGACACCGCCACCCCCCTGGGGCAGTGCAGCACCCCAGCCCCGCGCACCGGGATGCCAAGAGGATGTCTCACTCCACCCGGGCTAGCTCCCCTGGGGTGATTCTGGCAAACAGTTTCCAACCCAGCTACTCTATTGACTTTGCCTTAAATGAGTGGCTTAATTATTAATAGCTCACCAGGAGAAATGAAGTGATTAAGGCGTTTTTCCCGTGGCTCCCATTAGCGCGGGGCAGCTGCGGCGCCAGCTCTCAGCTGGCTGGTTGAAATTCCCAGCTGGAGGACACGGCCTCGACGGCCATTTCCCCACGGGTCAACCCCGGGGATGGCTGGGGCCACACGGCTCTGCAGCCCTGTTCCCGTGTCCCAGCAGCTCCCCTGGCCCCTGGGGACATCTCTGAGCCCTCTTTTGGGTTTTCCCTATAGGAGCCATTTCCTTTAGGCCCAAACCCCTATAGCCGCCATACACGAGGCACATCCACTGGCTGCTTGCTCCTCCGCCCCCACCAGACCACGGACATGCTCTTTTTTCCACGTGCCCAATTTCACGCAGACATGGTCCCTCCTACCTCTCCATCCCCCTTGCACACCCCCGTGGGCGCAAACACCCATCCCCACATGCCCCCTGGCACCCTGCCCCATACAGCTGCCCCCCAAGCCCCCCATCGCCCCCCAAGCATCACCTTTTCCTTTGCTTAAGCTGCTCTCGCGGAGCCGTCCCTCTCCTCTCCTGGTCTGGCCGGGGTGCAGGGGGAGCGGGCGGTGCGGGGCAGGGGTGCCGATGCTGCTCCGACATGGAATAAGCTCGTCCCGGGCAGCGTCCCGCAATCGCCGGCTTTTCCGAAGCTTCCCCACCGGCTGCGGTCTTTACGGCATCGCCGGGGCCCCGACCCCGTATCGCCGGCCTGGGGAGGGGGAAAAAGAGAGAGAGAAATGAGAGCCGCTGCCGAGGGGGACGCGGGNAAATGAGAGCCGCTGCCGAGGGTGACGCGGGGCTGCGTCCGGGCGCTGCCCGGCTCCCCCGGGACGGCCGGGCCAGGCCCTGGGTGCCCGCTGCCGCCCCGAGCCTCCCGTCTCCCCACCCACTCCCGGCGGCACAGAGGAGGCATTCAGCCCGCTGCCTGCTCGCTGCCTGCCCGCTGCCTGCCAGTGCCGAAAACAAGGGGGCCGTTTGTCTCCATCTGCAGCGCCGGCCTCAACGGGGACATTGTCACCGCCCGGCCCCTCCGCGC